>JBDJHY010332147.1:0-18980 GCA_039654485.1 Withania somnifera | reverse complement strand
TTTATTTACCATTTCTTTTCATATTCTTCCGCATTAATTGTAGTAGTCCTTCGCTTCAACTACGGGGATTGGTTATCCTACTGGTGGTATAGTAGGTGCCATCATGATTCGAGAAATCGGGTCGTGACAGTCGCTTAATTGATCATTTCCCTTATTGGATGGAGCTACATTAGTTCCAACCTGTCCACCTTCCTAACTATACTAATGGCCTACACTACCATATCTATTTTAGCCCCCCCCAAGTGATGGACTTTACCACAGCTACCTCCATTCTAAGTGCATCTCAAACAAAGCCTCTGAATATGGTCTACCTCCCCGCAATCATAGTAAGCCAAGTCTAGTGTAGGCTGACGAGCTAAGGAAGATGTAGAAGAATGGACCTCATGATCAGAATAAGGTTGGACGACCTCTTAGGGCCCCCAACTAACACCTGCAATGCAAATTGAATAGGATGGGCTGAATAATTACCCGAACTCTGCCCATAGGACTAGAAACCACTAAAGTTTCCCCTTTTTAGAGCCTCTTAAACTTGTTAGGCTTAGCATAGAGGGTTTGTAATACACCCTCACATCTATCAACATGAACTACAACATCTTAAAAGTAAACCCGAACATTAGCCATCTGACAGACTAGAATTTACAAGTCGATCTCCATGCAATTCCTTAACGAAGCAATGAAGTTCTTCCTTATCGTCAGATAGAATCTGAGCAACATATCTTTCTAGGTTATGAAACTTGTCCTCATAATCAACCACTGACATTTTACCCTACTCAAGGTTCTTTTCATCTCTCCTTTTGTCCCTTAAGTGGCGAAGGACATACTTTTCCAGAAAGAGCTATAAAAAGACTGACCAAGTCTTAGGTATAAAATGTGTAGGTCCACAATCCACTTAAGGATGAAACCACATCTTTGCATCCACTCTAAACATGAAAGTAACAAACTCTACCCCAAATCTCTCCATAATATCAAACTTGTGTAGAATATCGTGTAAATCCACCAAAAGTCATACGCCTCTCCAACTCTAATCCCTTGAAGGCTGGAGGTTTTGATTTAAAAAATTTCATGAATAAGTCATGGTGGTCACTAGTCATAGTTGGTTCCACTAGAAACCTAGGAATAGTATTGGCCTTAGAAGATGAATTAATCCATGGGGTCATATCAGTTGTATGTTGCACCCCTAAAGTAGAAATTTTAGGCACCTGGTACACTAGTCCCACAAGGCCTAAGTCAGACAACCCGCTAAGATAAGTGAGAACAGTGTTAATCATCTCTGGTGTGGGCACAACAGGCTGCATCCCACCTCCGGTGTTTACCCAGCATTAGCTTCAGTGTTCACCTCAACATTCACATGTGACCTATTATCAACTATTGGGGGCATTTTTTCCTCTTCTTTGACTAATCCAATAGCTTGGCTCGGTTGCTTTCTTGTTTCATCCCTTGTTATAGCCTCTAGTTGTACCTCTACCTCGCATTGTAGCCCCAATGGCTAGCTTAGGGGCTGTTGCTGCTATTGCTTTTGTAGCTCTAGTTTTGACCATCTACAAAAGAGTGAGTAGGTCAGATACCACTTGGATTAAAGTTTAGGCTAGAAAGGAAGAAGAAAGAGAACTTTTCCTGAAGTCCTGTAGCCTCTTGCAAAAAAGTACAAATGTCCCCATACCAGTCCATGGGACTCTATTAGACTTGTCCTTGGGTGGTGAGATTTGAACTTAGCACTCTAATCCAATTTTTTCATGACCCAAATGATCCATGTGTGACACCCACTAAGTGAGTGAACCATCAACCCCGCGTGATACAATGAATCAATATACTAACCAAAGCAATGTTAATAACATCAATTAAATAATTGATTAATTCAGTGGAAAAGTAAATAAATATATTTTCTATCATAGTACCCGAAACCTTAATTCACAATAAATCAAGGAAATATAATCAAACAACATAATAAAAAAATTAATAATCCAAAAAAAAGTCTAAAAGAAATCAAATGTCCTTGTGCCGAAATAAGGGGCCTAGAATCAACTGAACAAATCCACAACAAGATAATACGAAAGGCTTACCATAAATCTAGATTCTCTATAGACTAACTAGAGATAAGGTCAAACTTGTTTTTGTGGAACACTCACTGTGCTCAACAAATCAATAAAACAAAATAAATGAAAGTAGGCAATCAGTACCGGGGAACACGTGTATTGAGAAGGTATCATAAGCGAACTCTGGATAGAAACTAATATTACAAGTCAATACTAATAAGATTATGAATACACCTAATATTAATCAGAACAAAATATTCAATCATAGTTTATTACAGTTATAATGAAGAAGGCATACACAATCAACAACGAAAGAGGTATCAAGCCTCAACTGTCCACACATAAGGTTTAAGCCTTTTTTTCTTTAAGGGAGTTATGTTTTATATCTCGTTAGTTTCGTTTCTCCTCTTTGTTCTTATTACCAACATATAAACTGGTCTACAAGCCAAGTAGAAATATAAGAGTCTTAATTACATTGCTCTATATCCAATTAATTTGGGTCTTCAACATTTGGCCCAAAAATCATATTTTCATTAATACGGTTCATATGATTTTGCATTCTTTGGTTTGTACCTTATGAACATTACAATTTACAACAAGTGATATGCTAAGACCATAGGCCTACATTAGGATTAGTAAATATACATATATTACAACATCACAACACCACGATGAGAACATAAGACTCTATATTATTATCAAATATCGTTAAGTCCTATCTAGAGTTTATCTACAAAGTAGAATTCAACCATAACTTATCTAGAATCACCAAGAAATACAATTTTGGGATGATCTCTTTGACTTCTAATAAAGTTGAGTAATTCTTGATCCTTTGCAAGTTTGATACATAATAATGTGTAATATCGATTTAAAAATAGAATTACATACACAGAAATCGATTTTCACACCTTTAACCCCTTCCGATGGTTTCAAGACTAACTTGGGTTTTCATCAACCTAAAATCCATAAAGTTTGTAAATTTATCAAATAATTCCACTAAGTTATAGTTTCTAATGAGTAATTATACTTTCATTCACCATGATTTAACATAAAAGATCAACTAGGTGAATTTTACTTCATCTTCTTTAACCTAGGTTTCCCCCCATAACTTATCACCATTAGAGGACCCATGAAATAGTAAATTCTAAGGATTCAAATCATAAAAGGGATGGAAAAATACTTACCTGAATGATGTTAAACTCTTAAATTTTCCTCCTCCATCCCTAGGGTCGTTCTCTAGTTTCTCAAAGCCAATGTAGGGAATAAATCTCATAATTGGGAGTAAAATTTCTCAGTTATAGCATTAATTGTGCTATGGTGATACTTTTACCACTACAATGGTAAACCCTCATGTGCAATAGAATTTCTCATAAAGTAAAATCACTACTAATCCAGTGAGCTCAGAACAATGCTCAATTATTCCCATTACACAGCACAAACAACTTTTTTAGCTTAAATCTCAAAGCCTATCACCGTAACTAATGTTACGGGAGTTCTAAGGACCCAAATTTAGTAACAAAGAATGATATGCATTTCTACGGGAGTATATTATCTCATTATCAACACTAGACAATCCACTTCTAATTTACCTCATCAATAGTATCCTTTATGCACATAAGACTAATCTTTTGGTTAAGACTACGCTAGTCCTAAAATTTTTCTAAATTTAGCTTTTGAGACCAAAATATTACAAAAACACTCAGGGGAGTATCTCAACATACTGGTACATGTCCATAATGACACAATGGTTTATTATAATAGTTAATTATTTTTTAAATACCTTTTTCTTTTTATCATTAATCCCCACTTTTAACATGTACCATTTTTCAATACCATTAGCTATAAGCTTTGAGGGCTTCAACTTCACATTCTCCTTCTTCAATTTTCACTCCTTAACAAAATTAATGTATCAACAAAATTTTAGATAAAATTAAGGTCTACTTAAAGAAAAAGATTAAGCTTCACATAAGGATACTAAATAATAGACTTAAGTCTCAATGAGGCTGACTAAGATCATACATAATAGGATAGATAAACCAAAAGATACAACAAGGGCATTAAGGAAATGCCTATATCATCTCCTAAATTTAACATTCTTTATTTCACTTTGCAAACAAATTGATAAAGTTCTAGAACTCATCATGCAAGCATGGAATACAACAAAAAGCTCCCACACATGGCAAATGTTCAACTTAAAAAGGCTCCATATAGACTCTAAAATAAACAATTGTTAGAATTCAACTTTAAGATAAAATCACTAAAGAGTCACATAATGAGCCTAGGCGTCTAAAAATAGTTATTTAATTTTCATCATGCTATCAAATTAAATAACAAATTACATCATGTTCTCAATTGTATCCCAACAAAAGAACTTACTATAAATCAGTGAAAGGGGTCAATTATTAATCCTAATGACTAATTTTCCTTTAAGAAAGTTGTCATTCATTCATCATCGGGAAATTTCCCTAAGCTATGACTAAAAGTTTTGATAGAAATTTATAGCTAAAACCAATAATTGATACTGATTCAAGCAGCACTCCTTCAGAAAATAATAAAAAAAAACTAAGGGTGGATGATGTATTCTTCTAGATAGATCAAAATGAAATTAAAACTAAAAACTACTATAAAAATATTTTTTTGAATTTCTAGATTATTACCACAAAACAAAAAAATACCTAAAAGCCTCTTATAACACACTGCACCATTGTCAGATAGGAAGGATTATCCACCCTACACATAAAATCACACTTTATGTCCAAAGTATAAATAAATATTAAGGATTATAAATACTCCCTGAGACTTTTATACCTATCTAGTATCATCATAATCATCAAAGGGTCTAGAGGACTCCACACCAATTGTTGTCATGCCTGTATCTTTAGATTTTACATACTCAGACTCTTCTTCAGCCTATATACACAAAAATAAAGAAAAATAACTGCCTTAAATCAGGTTGCCTTTCAAGCAACACCTAATTTATTATTGATGGACGTATCACAACTATCAATAATAGTCTCTCACCCTTTTCCTTACTGAAGGGCACCATTTTCTTCTTCCTTTAGCTTTTAAATATTTAGCCTCAAGTTTTTCACCTTTACTTACCATTACCATTATCTCCTTTTTAGAAGTACTTTTAGTTTTAGCATAGATTCAAGCTGAACTTTTGGAGCTTCTATCAACTTGGGCATACTTATGAGAGAAACAGAAAAGGTAATATAAAAATCACACTCCTCCACCCCACACTCATCCTCTTGCACAACTGTTATCATATATAAGTAGAGGTACTGCGTGGGTATTAAGTGCTTTGTGAACCTTAATGGTCATCTCTTCATCATCCAAGTCTCATTTTTTAAGTTCCCTCTTTCATATAAATGACAGCACCTCAAGTAGCTAAAAATGGACGTCCCAATATAATTGGCACCCTTTCTTCTATATTAAAATAAAAAACAATGAAATTAGTAAGATTAATGAATTCACCAACTTCAATGATAGCACCTCAAGTAGATAAAAATGGATTTCCCAATATTATTGACACCCTTTCATCTATATTAAAATAAAAAACAATGAAATTAGTAAGATTAATGAATTCTCCAACTTTATGAGAACATCTTTAATAATTCCTTCAAGCTTTACTATATTATTGTCCTTTATTATGTAACATCAATAAGAAAGGCCTTGGTTTACCTAACCTAAGAGTTTTGAATATATAAAGGGGCATCAAGTTGATGCTTACCCCCAAATCACTCAAAGTTTGTACGATCTCACTATCACCAATTTATGATATTTTTGAACCTTTTTCTCATTACCACAATAACTACACTTTTCAGTGAGTACCAAGGTCTCTAATTCATCAATCCTCTTCTTATTTTCCACTACATCTCTCATGTACTTTGCATATTTTAGCATACCCTACAAAACATAGTATAGAGCAAGATTTATGTGAAACTCCTTGAATATATCAAAGAACTCTTTGAAGGTTGAAACCTTTTTTCCTTACTGAGGCTTCATAGAAGTGGTAATGGTATCTCTTTTATTCTTTCTTAGATTGATTAGAAAGTTGGGTACTTAGACTTTCTCTTTTCTCAGCCCCTTTATGTGCAACTTGCTTTTCAACCTATGCTGTCTTGGTAACTCTTTTTTCACGTCATGATTTTGATTTTGAGGTGTATCAATCAATTCACTACCACTCCTCAAATCAACTACCATAACATACTTTCAATTTTTCTCTGTAACACTAGGAAATCCCCCTTGAGGTCATGTATTATGAGTTTGAGCTAACTGACCAACTTGCTTCTGTAAATTATATGTGTCAAGTTCCTAATTTTTCAACTCTAATTCCATCTTTCCATAACCTATGGCCATCTGAGACTAACTAGCCATGATTTGTTTCAACATCTCTTCAGTATTACTAGTCTAACCTTATTACTAAACATTTTAACCTTGCGCTTGATTTTCACCCCATGGATAATTGAGTGGTTTCTAACAATAATTATTGTAAGTATTACCACATTTCTAAGCACCTTTCTAAGATTTACCTATAAAATTCACTGACTTTAGATTAGCTCCCGACAAGGTTGCATAAAGATCACTAACTCTATAGATATTACACTTGATGTAGATTGAACCATAACAGTTGGATCTTAGCCATGGGAGATACTCATATTTTTCAACTCTATCATGATTTGGTTCTAAAAACTAGATAAATTTGCACCCAATTCTATAACATCATCGACTTCTAATGAACCTCCAACCTTCTTCACTATAGGGATCACTATGCCATTATAGATTACCTTGGGAAATTATTTTCAATAAAACATATAGCTATGCATGATTATTCTCAAGCTATTGACCACCTGCAGCTAAATCTATAAATATTTTTGAGTGGGTAAAGTATTTCAATGAAAGTACGATATAATACCTCATTACTCTACTTATGATGAGGTCAATCTCTAAGAAACCCTTTAAAGTGCTTCTATAATTGGTGTAAATTTTCCTCGTGCTTCTGCTTTAAACTCACAATCTGACTTCTTAGCTTTAAAATTTTACTTGAAGGGAAGAGCTTTATGAGGAACTTCCTTTCATAATCTTTCTAGGATGTGATGTATTTTTTAAGCTCAATATTCAACTACTTCTTAGCTTCTCCCAAAAGTGAGAATGGAAAAAGTGTAAGGCTCACATAATATGTGGATACTCCATCCATGACAAATATTCCATTAATCTTCCAAATTTTCTGAATGTGGACCTATGGATTCTCATGTGAGAGACTGGTGAATTTCCTGTTTATGTGTAACAATTGTATCATGTTTTATTTCAGGTCAAATCTACCTCCAAGTTTCTACAATGACCTTTCTTGTCATTTTTTGCATTTATGCATTTTAAAGCTTTCCTATAGTGTTTCTAAGTCATCTGTGCTTATCAACCTGGAGGTTCGGTTCTTGAATTGTTCATTTGGTTACTATGTCTATTACCCTATTTTTATTTCACTTTCTCTTATTACAAGCTATTCCTTAGATATTGTTCATCCTCTACTTCCCAAGGCCTCCAGAAAAAGGCCTATTTTAGCATTGCACTTTTTCATATCTTGATTCACAATTGTTCAAAACAATTCAGACAGTTGATCGAGAAAGCATCACCCAAGTGCTCATTGAGTCGATCCCCTTATTTTGTCATGTCTAGATAAATCAAAATAATATGACCACAATTTTAGGTATTCACTTAATCTTGTTAGGTATAGGTTCCTTTCTTTAAGTATTCAAGGATCTTATTTTGGGGGGCGTATATGATAACTGGGCTCTAGGCCTTTAGTAGTGAAATCATTGACTTTAGTCAACATTCTATGAAAACAAACTCATAATCAAATTTTGATTATTCCACTATCTCAGGAACATGGATTGTAGTCTAGTTGGACTCTTGGTTTGAGTCCAGGAGCTTTGGTTTTATTGAGTTTGGTTGAGTTTGCATGTTTTATGTGCTTTATGGTTCAAAAATAGAGTTAGATTGGTCATTTTATGACTGAAGCCTCAAATCGAAAATCTAATTATACCATCAGCTCTAGAATGTCAAGTTTTGATTAGTGAGTTGTTCATTCGGTTTTTGAGTCAACCGGGCTCATTTTGAGTACTTGGTTGGAAAGTTGGTTATTTTGGCATAAAGTTAACTTTGGTAAAAAAAATTGAAATGACCTTGAATCACAATTTTTTCTGTGCTGTTGAGTCCGAAATAATGTTCCCACGCAAGGTAGCATATTTTAAATGTGTTCATTGGGTCATCAAACAAAGGGAGAAATCCAATCCAATAGAGCGTTAATTCGGTTAGAGGACAGACAGATTCTATTCACAAAGTTGCAATCCAATCTATTATTGGTACAGAGGGTAGATAGAAGGTTGCTCATCTAGCCACTTTTCACCTGAGGCTTTCAGACAAGACTACAAAGTGTAGGTGAGTGATAAGCATAGGAGGCATGCCCAAGGCTCATTCTTCTCTCCTTCCTAGTCAATGTAAAATTCTTCCTAAAAGGAGGGCATTCAAAAGTTATTCTTTATGTGTGGGTGTGAATATCTTGACTTCTAATTCAATTGTTTGAGGAGCAGGGGGTTTAGGCTTTGTTTTGGTGAAAATCCCAGATGAAGGAAGGGGGTAAGATAGGAAAGAGGTAGCTTGCTTCCAAGCCAACCCGACCACGAGGAATTAAGAGATCTTTATCGATGTTGACTTGGATCTTAGGTGATGGAATAAGGTAGCCAGAAGCAACGAACAGTCACAGTGGATATGCCAATTACTACTCTGCCTATTTGATGTGTGCTTCGGAGTATTGGAATACTGATCAGAGGTGGGTGACGTCAAAATTGGCATTCAATCCCTTGCAAACTAATGGATGTAAATAAATAATGTGCCCCTCGTGAATGCATTTTGAGACTTATTTTAAAGTTTATTTTATTTTTGGTTTCTGTTTTGTTCAGTTATTGGTGCACTGCATCTATACTCTTTGCGGTCGCGACCCCATCTTAAGTAATTACAATGATCAATTTGGTTCACTTTCGCAGTTATGTAAGCCCTTCATGTGATCACATGATGACATCTCCCAGACTTTTGCAATCACGGTACATGAGCCACACGTTCATCGTGAGTCATTTAGCTGTAGCTCATGATCACGAGCATGAGATACACAATCATTTAGAGTCCTCACCCAACAGGTATAAATACATGAAAAATGTTTTTTCAACATTCGCTTCCATTTTCTCTTCTTTAAACACTCTAAATGATCCATTAAAATTCATGGGTCTTTGCATGAGCTCTTCGGTGACGTTGAAAACTTGATTTTGTTGACATTCCATCATTTATTAGTAAGTTCCACTTTAATTTCCCAAAATTATCCTAAATTCCAAAAGTTGGTTCCTCACTTTAGTTTATTATTTCGAGCTTATATCTTGCTAGTCTTAGCTTCAAATTTTGGGTATGTGTTTCCTACAATATCGGAAACATTTTGATACCCTTTGTCTAAAGTTTCTATTTGCAGACCGGTAGTCCCGTTTTGACCCATATTTTAACCCTGATCATTTTCATAGATTTATGGATATCATTGGATTCATATTAACGTGTAGATTGTTATTTTTTCAAGTTGTGCAATCATTCATCCTTATTTGCATATTTTTAGAGTTTTGGAGAAATCGAGGCATCTTCTACTTTGTATTTACAATCTTGTCTTCAGAGGATAGGTAGGTTATGGCTTATAATCATAGATTGGTCTTATATGAGGAATAGTTGTGGTAATTAGATATCCATGGGTTGGGATTCTAGGTTCCCACTCATGACTCTTCTCTGCTTCTTTATTCCACTCCTTGATTACGTATTTGTGTTGCATTTGTGATTATAGTTACTCTGTGACCCTGAGTGATCCTGATTGACTCTAGAACATAGATAGATAGTGGATCTAATGGGAAATATCTATGACTCCTGGATATTCAATGTTTCTTACACTTGATATAGAATCTACGCCTATGCCTAATAGGATTTATTGTGATATTATTGTGTATAATCATATCATAACTATGAAATTGGAATTTATACTTTGGTTTGTACTGTTTTATGTCCAAGATCCCAAGGTCACCAATTTTGAAACCTTGCATGGCCTTATGAACTTGATTTCAGTATTATGAGCCTAAAATGAGAATTTTTCAAAATGTTTTACCAATTTTGATGATAAAAGGCTAATTAGTTATGTTAATCATTATGTTGATTTATTTCTAGACTTGGTTGTCATCATGATATAGATGATGATTCCATTTTGGATTTACTCTCAATGGCAGCTGCATGTGTTCATTAATATTAATCTTGATATTGACCCATCATAGGTTTGAAGAAAACCTATGTTATTCAGGTACAATTTATATTATCTGAGTGCAGTTTACATTTAGGTAAGTTATGGTTATCTGGTCACTTTTTGGTATGCAGGTTGCGGCCTCCCATGGGACCCTGCTGATATACACTTTCGGGTGATTGGGGGAGAGGTTTAAGAGAAAGTAGAGGTATAGAGGTAGTGGCCTTCCATGTGGTACTATCTGGCTGGGATTTCGGGACTGTCGTAGGAGCCTACAAACTTACTTTACCATCTTTGTATCATTTCATATTGCATACCTTGTTTGTGAGTGATGTTTGTTATTTGTATTCTCCTGTAGGATGGGGTGCCAGAGGGTTTGCATTCATTCTTATTTGTATTTCTTATTCATATGAGATGTTGTGGAGGTTATTTTTTACTATTTATTAGCTCGATCTTGTGGGGTACCCTTCATGTTATCGAGTAGATCGTATGGGATCCATATTATGCTCTTTGATTTTACTTGTTGTAGTTAGTACTTTTCGTTTTTCCGTTATTTAAGGTTACCTTTATTCCATCATTCTGTTACTTATTGTACATCTTATTAATTAAGCAATGGTTCAGGTACCTTCTTTACCTTGATTACCTGAACCTTCTTCACATAGATAGTTGTTTAGGATATTTATCAGCCTTTATCCTGTTAACTAGTTTTCTATGCTTGTGATCCTTTTTTGACTTCTATGACTAGTTTTCTTTATTTTTCTGTTTACTTACTTTATTTCTTATATACTCTCGGTCGACCTATGGTGCCTACTGTGTACCCATTAATTTGATACTCATACTACACTTCTACATATTTTTGGTGTAGACCAGGGTACGAGTGGTCCATGCTAATTCTTAAGTTCGACTAGAGATTCCATTGCTAAGGTAGAACATGGATCTTGGCTTCTAGATCTTCTCTTTTATATTTCCTATTATCTTATTTTGTTGTTGGTTTTGAGACAAAATTTTCATTTCTATTTCAGACACTATATTCTTATTGTTATGGCTCTTGTACTATATATCAAGTTTTGGGGGTTATTATTGACTTTTTTAGACTTTTGCTTGTCCCTATCCCCTATTATGTATTTTTTTCCACTTTTGTTACACTATTTATGCCTTGTGTGCTTGGTAGGTGTGGTTCTCCTACGGTGGCTCAAAGGTGCCCTCATGACCTGAGAAATCAGGTTATGAGAAATTGGCATCAAAGCCCTAGGTTCAT
The DNA here is from genome assembly GCA_039654485.1 of Withania somnifera. Classification (NCBI taxonomy): domain Eukaryota; kingdom Viridiplantae; phylum Streptophyta; class Magnoliopsida; order Solanales; family Solanaceae; genus Withania; species Withania somnifera. The sequence goes on along the minus strand of JBDJHY010332147.1, from coordinate 7,372 downwards.
GGCCTGAGAAATCAAGTCATGAAAAATTGGTATCAAACCCTAGGTTCGATTATATCCTCGATACATGACCCAGTGTCTAGTAGATTCTTATGCATCGGGTGTGGATACTTTCGTATCTTATCTTTGAGAGGCTACAAGCGAATATTTAGGAATTCTTTCTCTTTTTACTGTTACATCAAGCATATTAGTTGGTCTCTTGAAATCTCATTTTTTATTCACTCTTCCGTAGATGGAAAACACATAATCATTGGTAGCAGTAGGAGATGATTCACCTGTCACACCTCCAGTTAGAGCTTCAGCTAGGAGTTGAGTCCGTAAGGGCTGAGGTCGAGAATGTTCCATAGTAGTGGCCCTAGCTAGATTTGCTTCTATAGTAAGTTCTTCAGATGTTGTGCCTGAGTTTGTATCAGTTCAATGACCACTGGTGTCGCAGGGACCATCTCCATTTTCGTTGATATCAACTTTGGTTCAAGCTATTTCCTCAGAGATGAGAGAATTTTTGTTGTAATTGTTGGCTATGTTGGATCAACCTACAATTGGGGTACAAACTTCAACCCTTAGATCCTTTATTCCAGATGTTCCTTTGACACCGAGTGTTTATAGTTTGGGTGTTCTTCCATTAGTTTTAGCATTCCTACTTCAGGTGCCTCTAGCACCGGTTTATCCACCTACATAACCTGCATCATCTACTTTGTTTTTGGTTTCACCTGTGCTATCTCACCCACTTATGTTTGAGTTGAATCAGAAGGAGTTGGGTCGGTTCTTTAGGTTGTGTCCCCCGAGGTTTTCTGGGTTACTGGGTGAGGCTCAAGGGAGTTTATTCATAGATGCTGGGAGGGGTTACATAACTTCAGTTTGCTTGAGTCTCATGTTGTGGATTTCACGGTATATTAGATAGGTGGCCTTGCTAAGAATTGGTGGAGGTCTTATTGTTCTACTGGGTCTGTAGACTCTTCTCCTAATTCTTAGACCTTATTTCCTGATGCATTTATAGAGAGGTACATTCCTTATGTCGTATAGGACTGTAGGAGGGAGGAGTTTTGAGACTTGAGCAGGGATCTTTATTAGTTTTTTAGTATGATGTAGAGTTTCACCGATTATCTGCTTATGGTACAATCTACATCTCTACTGAGGAGGATTTATTATAGAAGGGTTTCATTTGGCCTAGTGTTTCACCATAAGGTGCTCCTATTTTGTTTGTGAAGAAGAAAGATAGGTCATTGAGCATGTATATTGATTATAGGAAACTGAATGGTGTTACTGTGAATAGTAAGTATCCTGTGCCTCTTATGATATGTTATTTTACTAGATTCAGGGTCCATCTATCTTTTCTAACATTGTTTTGAGGTGGGGTTACCATTAGTTCAGGATTCGACTGAGGATATCCTAAAGACAGGATTTAGGACACAGTATGGTCAATATAAGTTCCTTCTAATGTCTTTGGGTTGACTAGTGCACCCAAAACCTTTATGGATTTGATGAACTGTGTGTTTAGGACATATCTTGATTCTTTTGTTATTGTGTTCATTGATGATATCTTGGTGTATTTTAGGAGTCGGGAGAACCATAAGTGTCATTTAAGGTTTTTTCTTCAACCTTTGAGAGACCATCGACTTTTTTCCAAGTCCCAGCACGAGGATCTAGACATAGGAGATATTTATGATTAGTTGTTTAGGGGTGATCCCCATAGTGTTTTTTTGGGGTCCCGATAGTATTTTGAGGTTTGATGGTTGAGTGTTCCCAAGTTGATGACCTAATTTAGTTGATTCTTCATGAGGCCTACAATTCCCAATATTCCATCCATCCAGATGCATCTAAGATGTATAAAGACTTCATACAGATGTATTAGTGGACTGGTATGGAGAGGGATATAGATGAATTTGTTTTTTGGTTCTTAAACTGTCAGCAAGTTAAGTTTGAGCACCATAGACCAATTGGTTTGATTCAGAGGCTTTACATTCCCAAGTGAAAGTGGGAATGGGTTACAATGGATATCATTTTAGGTTTACCACAGACTCATCGCAACACGATTTAATTTGGGTCATTTTTGATAGGTTGACTAAGTTTTCACAATTTATACCAGTTCATACAGTTATAATGCGGATAGTTTAGCCTTCATTCATATCTGAAAGGTGGTTACATACCGTGGCATATCTATTTTTATAATTTGGAGAGCAGTTCAGTGTAGCATGGGTAATGAGATCCATCTTAGAAAAACATTTCATCCCCGGATAGATGGTCAGTCTGAGATAATAATTCAGGTCCTAAAAGACATGTTGAGGGCTTGTTCTCTTGAATTTGGTGGTTCTTGGGATCAGAAATCTAGCTTTGGAGGAGTTTGCATATATTAACAACTACTATTCTAGCACTTAGATAGCTTCGTTTAAATCTCTATATGGTAGACAATGTCATTCACCTACTGTTTGGTTCGATGGGTGTGAGTCCATATTATAGAGTACTGATTTACTTTGGGAATCCTTGGATACAGTTCAACTGATTAAAGATAGACTTCGGGCTGCCCATATAAGCAGAAGAGTTACTCAGACTACCATCGATATGCCTTAGAGTTCAGTGTGAGTGATCATGTATTATTGAGGGTATCTCCCATAAAGGGCGTGATGAGGTTTGGAAAGTGAGGCAAGCTCAGTCCCTGTTATATTGGCTCATTTGAGATTCCTGATTGGATTGGTCGTGTTTCTTATAAGCTAGCTTTTCCTCCTATGTTTTCACATCTAGTGTTTCAGGTTTCTATGTTGAGGCAGTATATCCCTAATGAGTCACATCGTTTTTGTTATGGTTTCGGTAAGGTTAGTAAGGGATTATCCGTTATTGAAGAGTCGGTCTTAGTTTTGGATAGAGACATAAGGAGGTTGAGGTATCATGAGATTCTAATGGTTAAGGTGCAGTGGAGAGATCATCCCGTAGAGGAGGCCACTTGGGAGATCGAGAGTGAGTTGAGGTCTCAATATTCACATCTGATTAAGCCTTCAGGTATTTTCTAGTTGTGACTTTCGGGTATGAAAATCCTTTTTAATAGTGGATATTGTAATGACCCTTTCGGTAATTTTTGAGATTTTGCATTTTTCTTGCATTCTAGATCTTTCTTTTAGTGTCTATAAGTCGTTATGACTTATCGAAACTGGTGGATCGATTCTCGGGTTGTTCATTGGTCATTATGTTTGTTATCCTATTTTGGAGTCTTTACTAGTTAATTGGTTGACTTTAAACAACATTATGTGAAAACAAACTAGGAATCAAATTTTCGAAGTTCCGTGTCATGACTAGATTTCTCAGATTATGATGGCACCTACTATCCCACCAGTAGAACCAACCTCGTAGTCCATAGCCTAAGCGGAGGACTAATATATCAAATGCAAAATGCACAAGTACAATAATCAGTATACGAACGAGCAAAGCGTAAGTAATATTATCAAAATAAATATCCAAAATCCGGTATCAGTGTCATACAAACCACTAAGTACAGAACAAGAAATCAAAGTGTCCAATACAACCATATCTCCAAAAATACAGGAGATCAAATAGAAATTCTGATGCTGAAGACGCCGACCTCACCCTGAGTCTCTAAAATAGAATATAGTCTTCTCGAACAATGATCTGTAATCACGGTCGGGCACCGGTACTCAAATCTGCACAAGTGCAAGTGTAGTATGAGTACAAGTTTCCAAAGAAACCGTACCCAGTAGGCTTTGAGGGCCCACTAGGTACATAACAATAATAAAAGAAGTAAATAACAAAATACAATAAAGAAAGGGGGTCAGATAAGCAAATAGTACAATAAGGGAAGCTAGCTACTCCAATAAGAATCAAGTACAAGTAGACATATATCACTAGCTAATCACATAACAGGATCTAAGGCAATGACGAAAAGGTACCCGAAATCCTTGCAACATTATATGTGAATAATAATATAATAAAAAGGAGTCAAAGAAGACTGGAGGAGAACATGGATGGTATACAGGAAACCTCAAGTAAAAGGGAAAAGTTATAAGGGAGTACCACGCACAATAACCCATATAAGCAACATGCCTCAGAAATACACTACCTTAACTACAATGTAAAGCAACAATATAATGAATAAGCTAAACATGGAAGTCACGCTCACCATAGGCCTTACATCTCATCTAGGGTACACTGAAGAAAACTGGTGTGGAAAAGTAAATACAACTACATGAAGTAACCAATCTTATGTACGTAATCTCCTCCGGTACCTGTAGGCCCAGTAGGCAGAACCCATTGAAGACTGACCTAAATATTCTCGATATATCTCCCCATCTGCCATATATCCCCTCCACTGTGTCTCCGTAGCTCAGAGGCAAAGTCCATGGAGGTATTTTACCACGTACAGTCTCTAATGTCATCATGACCTCACATCCTAAATCACAGAGCCACAAGGGTCTCAAAGTCTGGCATCTCATTCCTAATATCAATAATATCATCAAGATGTACTCAGCAAGTCAGGGTATACAACACCTCAATATAACTGTATCATGAATATCCTCAATAGATCGGGTGTCATCACGTATCAGAATTAGTAATATGATAGGTTTCATAAGCTGTGCTCACTGTCGTATGATGACGGACTCAAGTGCCAGCGGCTGTACTCACTGCCGAAGGAAAGTGGTCTCAAGTCCCAGCATTAGATAGTCAAATGATATATCCTTGTGCCATGATGTAAATCTTGGACTAAAACAATTTAAAATAGTATTACCAGGTGCTCGATACAACGCCAAGTCTAAAATAGTTAAAGGATTATTAATTATATTATTATTAGACTATTACCATTTATTGATTTATGTCATTATCCATCTTTATTACTATAATCTGCCTATAGCCATGGATCAATACTCAGGTGGTGATACTGGCCTAGCCCCAATACACTATCATCAGAGCCATAGGCTCAACCTCTTGTATCATGAATGCACAACACATCAATAAGTATATATAAACATATGATCATGTAATAACAATTTCCTATACGCTGCACAAGTATCTCTAGAAAACTCTAACTCATAGGCACCATATAAATAGGGTACCAATAAGATATATATCAACACGGGACGAATGAAAGAACATTACAAGATCACTATATCTGCCTAGCTACCCAATCCACGGATGCTATTTAGTACAATTGTTAAAGCTATAAGCCCAGAGATAGCCCCACAGAGCCTACCTATCATCCGATGATTAAGTGCTGCAAATTCATGAATAATACTCTGACAGATGTCAAAATATCTAAATACTCTGAAACTTGCATCAATGTATTCTATATGTTAATACAAGTCTAACATTATGACTTATGCTAAGTTCTAGAGTGGGCTTAAAATCGAGCATGTGGGGCCCGCTCCCCAGAACTGAAAATAAACTTTACTACAGGGTTCCCAACATTTCCCGAAACCAATGCTCTAAAATTGAGCACAATTCGAGTGTGGGAAGGGCTTCAATACAGCCTGGGTAGATTACAACATAAAGGGGTAAAAGATGTGATTTTTATGGATTAATTGTTGGAATTTCGATGAATTAATGGTACTAGAAGAAAAGTATACTAGGAGAACAAAGAGTTAATCAGTAAAATTCGGATAATGGCATAGTTTTATCAACTTAATAAATTGGGGTTAATTAATGGAGAAACCCAAGAAATTTACGAATTAAAGGAGAAGAAGAACTTACCCGAAGTAGGGACGATGCAAGGAACCTTTTGGGAACTTTATTTTAAAAATTGGAAGGGTTTTCCACATGTTCAAGCCTTAGAATTTTGGAGAAAAGTCAAGTCTTTGGTTTTCTAAACGGAATGACTAAATGGATTGTAGTTATTTAATTATACTGCACTTCTCATTAGGGTGCCTCCAGGGGTTGGTGGGGCTAGAAATGTGTACAGGGGCGGAGTCCACTGGGCCGGCCTTTTGTCACAGGGGCAACCTTCGTAGGGGTGGTCTATGCCTGCAATTTCACACTAACTCAAATCAAGAACTCCGAGGGATCTAGAAGGAGTTTTCTAAGTCCAATTCCAGTAAAAGAAATATGTAAACAACATGGAAATGACAGTTCGGATCCAATGGAATCGTCAAAATAGCCATCCGAGGTCGTTTAAGCAAAATGACCTCTTAAATCAAAGATAACCAAAAATGCACTACTCCACCAAGGTACTTATAATTACACCAGGTACACTAACAAAAACACCAACACTCTTACTAGACTAAATTCACCTTTCCGGAGCTAACAAAAGCATCAAAAGTATGATCTAATACTATGAAAATCAAAACATCACCCTAGCTCCACTTTAGTCATTGAACTTAACTAAATCCCACAAATGGGCATACATTGCTGATGAAAATTTCAAAACACAAACTTACGATCAATCTTGACTTTGTTTGAAATTCTGAAGCTAATGAAACTGTCAGAATTTAATTCCGAGCTTGTTTTGAAGGAAAATTGACTTTGGTCAATGAGTACTTAGTTTTAGGCTGTAAAACAGTCAGTTTTGAATATTTCTCAACCGACTCACCAGAGATCCGAACTACCATTCCCAATAAGTCATTATTGACTTAGGGTAACTACCAAAATGCTCTAGAAGGCAAAACATTGCATATTTATCATAAATGACCATGAGAGTCATTACAACATCTACTACTAAAAGGACTTTCGTCCCTAAAAGTCAAATAAAAGAATGAAATTAAAGGGAAGAGAATGTACCTAATGCCTTAAATAGTTACGGATACTGCTTTCGTATCTCACTCTCGATCTCCGAAGTAGCTTTCTCGATCGGACGGTGCCTCCACTGCACCCTAACCACCAAAATCTCCCTAGGCCTCAATTTTCTGACATCTTTAGCCAAGACTTTCATAGGCTCTTCAATATAGGATAAATTCTTATCCATCTGCACTGAATCTTCTCAAATGACATGTGACTCATTGGGAATATACTGCCGCAATATCGAAACATGAAATACCGAATGAACGACTAAAATTATAAGAGGTACGGGCAACTTATAGGAAATATTGCCAACTATCTCCAAAATCTCGTATGGCCCAATATACATGGGACTAAGCTTGTCCCGCCTACCAAATCTCATCACACCGCACATCAGAGATATCCATAGAAACACTCTATCACTAACTACAAACTCTAAGGAAGGAAGCTTACGATTAGCGTAACTCTTCTACCTACTCTGTGCTGCCCTCAAACTATCCTGAATCAACCGAACCTGATCAATAAAATCATGCAACAAGCTTGAAGATTGGATTGTGGACTCAAAACCATCAAACCACCCGATAGGTGATCTACACTGCCTACCATACAATGTCTCAAATAGCGCCATCTCGATGATAGAGTGATAGTTGTCATTATAAGAGAA
>JBDJHY010332037.1:0-18980 GCA_039654485.1 Withania somnifera | reverse complement strand
GGATATCGGGGCATATCAATGATTCCTATGATTTCTAAGAGTTTAGAATGTTACTGTAATTTCTTAAGTCATTTATGACTTGCTGGAACAGATAGGTTGATTCCCTGGCAGCTTTACAGTTTGAATTCCTTTAAATATTGTTACTTCAGGACATACTTATATCATACGATCTTGAATCTCCTATTTTTTAGTTTTATTGAATATGAATTATTGATTACAGATTTCATATATGTGGTGTTAGAATCGAACTCCATTTCTATTTAGTGGGGCTTTTGAAACTTTTGGGAAAAACCTATTAGGAAGGGGCCGCGGGGACTGATAAATTAGTGGATGATAGATCAACTAAAGGATTGATAAATCATCTAGGCTCTATAAATCATCCACATTGATCAATAAATTGTCCATTCGGTGGCTGGTCTATGTAAAGCTCTTTCACGATTTCTCCTTTATTTTTCTTGAAATTTCTAGCGAATTGTTGATCTTTAATGCTTGATTGAGAACCATTAAAGGCTTGATTGAAGATTCTAATCCATAGAATCATGTTTTGGTGGTTCTATGATCATTTCTACTTGGTAATTACTCATTTTCTATAATATAATAAGTATTTTAAGATTATTTATTTTATTTCTATCATTAATTTGAGTCCTATTTTTTACCATATAATGTATGAGATGTGCTCTACATGTTGGTATAAGTATTTCATGTTTCTGAGTTATTTGGGTGAATGGACCCATTTTTAGTTTGGATTTTGGCCCTGCTATTTATATTGCAATATTTGTCTTATTTTACTCGTCTTGATATGTGGGTTATGTTTTTTCTAGCCTTGTGAAAATTTGAGATTCTTACACGATTCGTTGGTTATTTGGGCATTCTTCGATATCAGCGAAATCCAGGTATGCTATGACCTAATTTATTCATATTGGGTAATTGTATAGCATATGTATGTTAAAGCACTAGCTCGAGGCTAAGATTACTAGTCACGACATGTTACACTTATTCTTATATCTTACTACTTATTTATCTTCCTTGTTGCTTGGTTTACCCTAGGGATATATTGACCTACCATCATGTTGATGTGACTCTAAAATATAGTGCAGTTGGGGGAGGAGTATAACCTTTGGTGTGTATTGTTTATACACTGACTCTAGAACGTAGACTGGTTGGTAAGGAACTATACTAGTTATTACATCATAGTATCTATTCCCTTGATTTACGTTGGTGGAAGGACCAATCTTGATAGTCTGATTATTTTGTGTTCTACCTGAGATGTTTTGTGAGATTAGGGCATGTGTGGCCTCTTTGGTCCATAGATAGCCGAACACAACTATAATGGATAAATAACTTCCTTATATGATGACATTTTTCCTAGTCGGATATGGCTTTGCTGAGTAGTTAGCAACACTGTGTGATGATATCGTACCCTAGCTCAATACGAGCCTAGAGTGAGTTGTATTGGACTGACCTATGATAGCTCTGTGTCTTCCATTATGGAGATGTGTACTTGGCCCTTAATAGGCACCCTATGGGCAGTTGTGGAATCTTTGGTGCATTTTCTCGTGGCTCAGAACCGTAGTTGGGCTAGGAGAGGATGTACCTTATGACTAGTGCTTGGAATCTAACCTATTAATCTTAGTTAGAATTGTTAGACTAATTTAGTCTATTGATTGGTTATTTGCACCGAGAAAGCATTAAATGTTTTATAAGGTAATTTGATTTTAAAAGAAATAATAATTAAAACTAATTTCTTATATATATATATATTTCATGACTGTACTCATAAGCATTATGGAGCTTTTTAATCACAACATCTGAGGCTATGTTCTCCATTATCACTATGATTTCTAGATATCGCCTACATGGTGGAAGGTGGGTCTTACAGAGATTTGGATTTTTTCCTACATGGCTGGACTTGAGTTTTCACTAATATAATGATATCGAGTTTTGTGCATTTTTCTCTAATGACTATGGAAATTATTGGTTTTTACTAGGATTTTGTACGTTAGATTAGATCGCTCCACATACCCTCTGACACTAGGTGGTTATACCTGAGATATTACTACTAGATATGAGTTACATCATGGGAGAGGGGTATACTGGAGTAGGAGGGGTCAGTATACGGGGAAGATTTTGTTGGTCCTCCCCCGACAGGTTCATGTACTAGGGAGGGTGCATATAGGCACTATTTACTTTTCGGTACCCCTTTATATTGCATACTTTGCACTTAGTTTCTCTCCTCGGGAAATACTAGTGTAGTTTCGTTGGGTCAATTATATGCTTATGTGGTGGCTATCAGCTAGGCTTGTTTCTACTCTTTTGTGTTGCAAACTACTTTCCTTGCCATAGTTTCTATTAAAATCAGTGGTTACATCCCCTTTGTTCTCTTTCTCTATCTTGATCCTTAGTTATGTTGGTCATGTTGGAGCTCCAGGTACGTGTCATGTTTGTTCATGATCTTCTTGTGGCCCGAGTTTATGTGCTTTACCTTGTTCGTAACTTTCCTTCATACTTGTTAGTTGAAACTGCACACGCTGATAGCTTACCCTTCACTTCACTCACAAGTTATTACAGTAGTTTCCCTTCCAGTGTGCATTACGTACTAGTACCTTAGTTACTTATAGATTACCTTTACCTTTTCTATGCTTATTTTTTGCCTGGCCTTCCTATGTGCCTACTGGGTACCATTGTTTTTTATGCTCATGCTACACTTTTGCATCTTTTCCTGGTGCAGGTCCTAGTATGAGTTATCAGGACAAACACAATCATGCAGACTAGCTTGATGTTGCTCAGGAGATACAGAAAGTAGTTGGCATTTATATTGGCCGTTCTTCCTTCTGTCTCTAAAATTTTTCTACTTGGAGTTTGGATAGCTATTTTGTAGTTTTGACCCATTGCGGAATGTAGGTTGTATCTTTCTATATCTATATGCTCTACAACCACGATACCATGTTCTAGGGAGTCATGTTCAATTGATTATTTTTGTGTTCTACTTTTATTTCTTCGCTTAATCTCTTTTCCCTTTTTCTTTTAGGTTCTTCGTACTGAACAAACTTGCTTTAGGCCAGAGTAGGCTTTTCTACATGTTAGATGTAGATTCCATCACAACTCGATTTTTGGGTCATGACAATTTCAAGATAAGTCCTTACTTATTATTTAAATTTCATAATTTATGATCTATTATTGTGAGGCCCTAATCTTGACTGGAAGGGTTAATGAGAAAATTCTTGCAGATTTTTAAAAGATGAGGTAGATCAACTGTTTAGAGAAAAGGAAATGATGATAACATCTTTGTTTACAAGATTTTTTTTCTTTTTTATACCAAATTATTTTGAAATCCTCAAACATATTCAAGCATTCAATGTTACAATTGTAACTTCGGCCAACACATAAGATGAGACTACCACAGTGGAGCAACTTTTATCAAAACATAAGGGGGAAATATGTAATGACCCTCTTGGTCATTTATGATAAATACGTGACATTTTGCATTTTAGAGCATTTCAGTAGCTTTACAAATTATTTACGATTTGCTGGGACCGGTAGTTTAGATCCCTGGCAGCTCGATTGAGAAATATCTCAACTAGCTTGTTTTATAGCCTTAAACTAAGTACTCATTAACCAAAGTTAATGTTCCTTCAAGGCGAGCTCATATTAAACTTTGACAGCTTCGCCAGCTCTGAAATGCCAAACAAAGTCTAGTTTGACCATAAGTTCGTATTTAGAGTTTTCATTTGCAATTTGTGCGAATTTATGGATTTTCATTAAGTTTAAGCCTAATTTGGAGCTTGAGTATTATTTTGGTGTTCGGAGTGCCGGATAGGAATTTTGATTCTTCCATCAGCTCTATAATGGTAATATTAGGATAGTGGAGGTGTTGGTTCATTTTCTGAACTTGTCATTGTATTTTCAAGGTGTTGGTGGAAATTTTATGATTTTAAGCCTAAGGGTTGACATGGCCAACATTTTCCCAAAACAACCTTAGATTTCAATTTCGAGTGCGCCGTTGAGTCTAGAATGTCATTTCAGGTTTACTCACATAGTTTGTTTGTGTAATTGGACTCTGAACGTATTTCTAGTGGTGATTCAAAGCATTTCCTTCTTTTAGTTTCTTTTGTCAAAACCTTCATCTGGGGAAGGTGGTTCCATTATCGCAATCACAAAGCCAATTTATGCAATCGCGATACAGTTGTAAAGTACACTTCGGGATCTCAAAGTATATTAATGTGATTGAGATAAAGTCTTTTACAGTTTCTCTATGCAATCATGTAGCATATACATGCGATCGAGATGCCCATTAATAGTACCCTACGCGATCGTGACCCTTGATGAGTCAGCCTCGATGCATTAATTACCTAGAAGTTTTATAAAATCCCTGCATGACGCTCTGTTCTTATTTATGCAAAACTTTTATCCTTCCACTTTATTTCTGTGCGAAAAACCCATTCCAAACATCAATACAAGGCTGAGAACCAAGTGTTTCCCTTTGATTTCTATGTGATTTGGGTAAGTTTCTTCTTCGTTTTAATTCTTGAAATTCATAGTTTCCTCCAGTAATGGACCTAAGGTGAAGTTGATAAACCCATGTCATTATTCGAATATTATTGCATAATTCTTCATTTCCTGAGTATATTTTTCTGCATAGTAAAATTAATTCACCGAATTCCAACGTTTAATCTCATAAAGATTACATCTTTGACCCTGTTATAGTCAAATCTGCCTGGGCTATTTTGGAGCCTTTCCTGCACTCAAATTGTGCCCAATTTTAGAGCACGGGTGTCTAGTAACATTAGAAACCCCATGGCAAAGGTTATTATCAATTCCGATGAGCGGGCCTTGTAGGCCCATTATAGGTTTGATTTTAGGCCCAGTTTAGAACTTAGCATAATTTGTACCATTAGACTCGCATTGACATATGGAATACTTTTACGCAAGTTTTAGAACTTTTGGATGTCATTTCATATCATTCAGAGTAATATTTGTGAGCTTGCAGCACTTTATCAACAAACTTTAATAATTGTACTAAATAGAATCAGTGGGTCGGGTAGCTAGGTGTATAAGTGACCCTGTACCGCTCTTTCATCCATTTCCTCATTGATATATATATATATATATATATATTGCGGCATCTGAATTTATATGTTGCTTGTGAATTAGGAATTGCCCAGTGATACCTGTTCGGGCATAGATGGTTGTTATTTTATGTATAAATGCTTGTTGATATGTTGTGCATACACTATACAAGAGGTTGGGCCTTGGGCAATGATCAAAGTGCATTAGGCTTGGCCAGTATCACAACCTGATTACTGAGCTATGATGGTTAGAGACTTGTTTTACTAATAATAACAAATAAAGATATAAACTAATAAATTGTAATATTCTAATAATAATATAAGTAAATAACTTTTTACTATTTTAGACTCGACAATGTATCAAGCACCCAGTTATACTATTTTAAGTTATTTTAGCCTAGGCTTTACACCATGGCACCGGGAATTATCATTTGACTAATAAATATTAAGACTTAAGACTGACTCTGTTCAATAGTGATTATAGCCACTGACATTTAAGTCTATTGTCGTATGGCAGTGAGTAACGCTTTTAAAAACTATCATATGCAATTGGTAGAAGGATTATAGATACAGTTCCCTTGAGAACTTTAGTGATATTATGATATACAAGCATGGAACGCCATGACTTTCCGAGTATGGCTTGATGATATTATTGATATGAGACATTGGTTGCCAGACTATGAGTCCCTTGTGGCTCTGTGATTTGGAATATGCGTTTATGATACATTAAAGATTATATGTGGTGAGCATACCTTTATGGACCTTTCCTTTAGGATGCGGCGACACGGGAAGGGGGTATAGGATGGAGGAGAGATATACTAGGAATATTTAGGGTAGCCTTCCATGGATTCTTCCTACTAAACCAACAGGTTCCAAAGGAGAAACATATACAAGACTGGTTACTTCATTTGATTGTATTTACTTTTCTGCACTTGTCTTCTTTATTGTACCCTAGCTGAGATGTAAGGCCTACGGTGAGCATGAATTTTGTGTTTAATTTATTTATTATATTGTTACTTAACTGCTTAGTTACTATAGTGTTACTATTGAGACTTACTGCTTATATGGATTATTGTACGTTGTATCTTCTTATCATTCTTTCCTATATTACTTGAGATTACCGGTATACCATCCATGTTCTTCTCTTGTCTTATTTTGACTCCGGATTATTTTTGTTATTATTTACATATACTGTTGCATGGATTTTGAGTATCTTTTCCTTCATTAGTTGAAACCCTTTTATGTGATTAGCTAGAGATATATGTTCTGCTTGATGCTTGATTCATACTAGAGTAGTTAGCTCCCTTGATGTACTATTTTCTTATATGACCATATTTAATTCCTTTTGTTATTTACTATTTTTATTATTGTTATATGCCTAGTGGTCCGTCAAAACCTGCTAGGTACGGTTGCTTTGACAGCTTGTACTCATACTACACTTGGCTATGTGTAGATCCAAGTGCAAGTACCTGACCTTGATTTACAGATCGTTGTTCATACAAATTCTACTGATTTTCAGAGACTCAAGGTGAGCTTCGCATCCAGCTTTTCCAGCTTCTCTTCAGCATTAATTTCAATCTCCATGTATTTTTGGAGGTACTTTTGTATTAGAAATTTGATTCCTTGTTTTGTACTTAGAGATTGTGTATTATACTGATACTGGATTTTGGGCATTGTTGATTCTTTATACTTTTTCTTCCTTTTTATATCCTTTTTTTATACCTGTGCTTTCCGTTTTTTATTAGTAGTCCTCCGCTTCAGCTTCAGACTATAGGGTTGGTTCTCCTACTAGTGGTATAGTAGTTGCCATCATGATCTGAGAAATCAAGTTGTGACAAATTGGTATCAGAGCCCAAGGTTCGTCGGTGTTAGTGTAAGAACCAATGTCTAGTAGAGTCTTGCCAATCGGTGTGGAGACGTCCTTTACTTATCTTCGAAAGGTTATAGTGACAATTAGGAAAATAACTCTCACTTTTGAATCCTGTATTATGCGTACATCCTTGATGGTTTCTTGAAAGTTCACACTCATTGTAATCACTCTTCTGCAGATGCCTTGTACACATTCACTGACAACAAAGAAGAAAGCTAGAGCAGCTGCAAAAGTACCTATTCCTGCTACTACTTATGAGGTTCCATCCGTTCCTGTAGTACTTGTTGTAGCACCAACTGCAGTGCCTATTGCAACATTTATTTTTTTGGCCATTGCAGCACCTTCTCTGGCCATTCGTAACATATTATGGCAATTACTCAGTGCCTTTGGTGGTCCCCCTATGGATGGGACACCGGAGGCAGTTCCAGCATCATAACCTACAACTGCAGTCCCTATCGTGCAGCCAATTTCACCTGTTGTTCTAGAAGATATTACTACCCCTGCTCAGGTCCTTCCAATACTCGTTCTTACTCCTGCACTTGAGCAGAAAACAACCATGATAGATTCTGAGCAGAAGCTCCTGACTAGATTCCTAAGATTTGATCCCCCTAAATTTACTGGGGTTTCATGGGATGATGCACATGAGTTTATTGTTGAGTGTGAATAGTGGTTGAAGAACATGGGTGTGTTGAAGACTCACGGTGTAGCTTTTATCACATATCAGATACGTGGTGCAGCTAAGTAGTAATGGAGAGATTTTATAGTTTGTAGATCAGTAGGTTCTCCCCAACTGACTTAAGCTGAGTTCTATGAGGATTTTATGAAGAAATTAGTGTGCAAGGCCAAGTGAGAGTGCCTAAGATAGGAGTTAAGAAAACTTGAGCATGGAGCGATGTGTGAAGCAGAGTATGAAGCTCGATTTGATCAGTTGTCAATGTATGATGGGGAGTTCATGCCTACAGAGGCAAAGAGAGTCTGCAGGTTTGCACATGGTTTGAGAGACATACTTCGCATGGTGGTAACATTTCTAGTATTCGATGATCATCCATTTCAGGCAGTGGTTGATCATGCTAACTCTATGGAATCCCTCCATCATGCACCGCGTTAGTGGACCAAGAAGAGGTAAAGACATCAGGGAGGTTCTAGTGGGTCCTGCTCTTAGGGATATGGTCAGTTTCATCAGGAATAGGGCCAGTCTAGAAAGTCGGTGCATGCATTATTGCAGGTTTCACCTCCTTTTCCAGCACAGTATTAGCAAGGATTCGATTTTGCAGCATGGTAATTAGATGGGTTCTAATAGAGGTTCCCGACAGAGTAGGCCATCTAGGCCATGTTTTGAGTTTGACATTGTAGGTCATTATGATAGAGCTTGTCCTTAGAGGAGCACTATTTAGCCTACTCATTAGTCTCCATATCCATTGAGATCAGTGACTCCGTCGATTAGAGGTGGGGCACAGGGTAGTTATCATGGTGGTGTCCAGCGTGATAGGGGCGATGGTCGTGGTATAGGTCATCATGGTGGTGATCGTCAGTTATATATTATTCTTGCTGGACCTAAGGTTGTGTCCTTGGATGCTATTATTACAGGTTTGATTTCTGTGTGTTCTATACCTATATCAACCTTATTTGACCCTTGATCTACTTGCTTGTATCGTCGTCCTATTTTGTACCCAGTTCGGGGTTGCCCAATAATATGTTAGATGTATCTATGCATGTTGCTACCCATGTAGGGGATTCTTTAGTAGTGGATCGAGTGATCCGATTGTGCATGATTCCTGTTAGTGGACTAGACACTTGGGTTGACTTAATGCTTTCAGACATGGTTGACTTTGATGTTATTTAGGCATGGATTGGTTTTCCCCTCACTGTGCAGTTTTGGATTGGTATGCCAAGACTGTTACCTTAGAAGTACCTGGTTTATTAGTAGCTGTGCACCGACAGGGTTTATTTCTTGTCTTGAGGCAAGGAGGTTATCAGGGAGAGGGGTTTTTTTTTTTGAATATTTAGCATATATTTGTGATATTCAGGCCAACATTCTTTCTCCTGAGTCTTTCCTTATTGTTTCTGAGTTCCTTGATGTATTTTTGACTGACCTACTAGGCCTACCCCAGAGTGGGATATTGACTTTGCTATTGATTTAAAGCCGTACACTAAGCCCATTTTTATTTCTCCATATTGTATGTCTCCTATAGAGTTGAGAGAGTTGAAGGTTCAGCTCCAAAGTTTATTAGATAAGGGTTTTGTTCATTTTAGTGTGTCACCTTGGGGCGCACCAGTTCTTCTTATGAAGAATAAGGATGGTTCAATGAGAATGTGTATTGATTATCGATTGTTAAACAAGTCCACAGTGAAGAACAAATATCCTATGTCGAGGATTGATGACTTATTTGACCAGCTTCAGGGAGCGGTAGCGTTCTCTAAAATTTACTTGAGATCTAGTTACCATTATTTGCAGATTTGGACAGAGGATGTACCTAAGACAGCGTTCAGGGCTCGTTATGGTCACTATGAATTTTTGATTATGTCCTTTGGTTTGATTAATGCTCTAGAAACTTTCATGGATTTGATGCATAGGGTGCTTAAGCCCTACTTGGACTCGTTCATGATTGTTTTTATTTATGACATCTTAGTGTATTCGTGGAGTAAGCCCATTTATGAGCAGCACTTGAGGTTTATTCTCCAGACACTGAGCTTTATGCCAAGTTCTCAAAGTGTGAGTTTTTTTTGTAGTCCGTTGAATTTTTAGGACATGTAGTGTTCAAGGCTTGAATTAAAGTTGATCCAGTAAAGATTCAGGAAGTGCATGATTGGCTGAGGCCGACATCCACTTGATAAATTTGAAATTTTATTGGTTTGGTTGGATATTATCGGCCCTTTTTTGATGGATTCTCATCTATTGTAGTGCCTTTGACTAAATTTACTAGGAAGGATGTTTCCTTTTAGTGGTTTGATGATTATCAGTTGAGCTTTTCAAAACTCAAGGACTTGTTGACTTCAACGCCAATATTGACCTAGCCAGTGGAGGGTCAAGGATTCTCTATGTATTGTGATGCTTATGGGTTATTTTGGGTTGTGTTCTGATGTAGCAAGGTCGAGCAATTTCTTATGCTTTGAGGAAGCTGAAGGTCCATGAGTGTAACTACCCAACTCATGACTTAGAGTTGGCGGCGGTAGTGTTCGCACTTAAGATTTGGATGCATTATTTGTATGGGGTCTAGTATGAGATCTTTACTGACCATTATATTCTTCACTACATTATGAACCAGAAGGAGTTAAATTCCAGGCAGCAGAGGTGGATTGAATTACTGAAATGCTATGATATTTCCATTCTATATCACCCGGGCAAGGCAAACATTATGGCGGATGCCTTGAGCCGGAAAATAGTCAGTATGGGTGGTCTAGTGGCCTTGTATTCTTTGGAGAGGCCATCGACAGTGGAGGTTTAGTCGTTGGCTAGTTGGTTGGTTAGGCTTGATCTGTCAGACCCCAGCCGAGTGTTAGCATGTGTTGAGGCCAGATCTTCCTTGTTAGATCATATTTGGTAGTGGCAGTTCGAGGATGAGAGTGTAGTTGCTCTTCGTGATAAGGTATTAGCTAGAGAGTCCAGCAGGGCTTCTATTGATTCAGATGATTCTTCAGTATGATGGTCGTATTTTTGTAGAGTGGAGTACTGAAAATTGACTCTATCATTAAGATTATAAGTTCATAACCCTAGCCCATTCCCAATTTG
Source organism: Withania somnifera (assembly GCA_039654485.1). Taxonomy (NCBI): domain Eukaryota; kingdom Viridiplantae; phylum Streptophyta; class Magnoliopsida; order Solanales; family Solanaceae; genus Withania; species Withania somnifera. The sequence goes on along the minus strand of JBDJHY010332037.1, from coordinate 8,314 downwards.
GGTGGAATAGATCTACTAATTCTTTGATTCCCGTTAGTAAGAGGTTTCCTGAAGTAAGAAATAGATCCCAGAAGCTATGACTTCGCTACTATAATTATAGTTGGAAATTCCAACTAAAGCACATGGGATAAGGTATCACCAAATCCAGCTAGGTTATTTATAGAGTGAATAGATCTGCCATTTCTTGAAATCTCTCTTCTGATTGAAAATCATAATGTAACGTGTATCCTCCTTTTTTTTTGGTCATGGAATAGATAAAAAAAATTAAAAAATGGATTTTGTTAATGAATGAAATCTTATTGGAACTATCCATATCCGGTTCATCCTTCGAAACCGTATCACATCCTAGATCTAATGAAATAAGATAAATTGAGATGGTATTTTATAAATACATAATTATCTTAAATATATTAACCATTTCTTTATTTTTTGATCACATGAGAGTGACAAAAAACCAATATATTCAAGATGAAAGTCTTTCGAAATAGAAAGAGAAAGGCTGGAATGAAGTAGCTCACCTAAAAGGAGAGGAACAAAGCAGAATTTGATACCTATATCCGATCAAAGTGGCATTTGGACTCTCTTTGATCATTCATGTGTTTCACGCTAGGAACTGCTTCACCCCCTAATATTTTCCTTTCCATTTGACTTCTCCTTACTTTCCATAAATGCAGCTAGCTCTTTTTCTAACAACTATATGACCAGTTTCTAGGAAGAGAAAGAATCTATTAGGGAAGCGCTTTTGTCCCTTCACCTATAGACAGAAGCTTCAGTGAACCAAAATATAAAAATTTAGAGTGATTACTCACCTATAATATTAGGGGCCTAGGGGAATGTAGTAAGATAGATTCCCTATACTCATGTAAACAGTGGAGAGGACAGGCAATGTGAGGGTGGGAGGAAAGTAAAGACAAGACAAAAGAAAGAGTTCTGATATCTTACTTTACTAGTTTCATTTACATAGGTAAAAGTCGTGAATATTCTTAACAATAAAATACTTTGAAAAGGCCATGTATGGTGAAAACTTTTTGTTGTCATTGGAAAAAGAATATGTCCCACATCTATTAAAATAAGGACTGGAAGTGGAATAAAAGGTATGATCCACCCATATTTATATGTCTATTCCATAAAAAAGTTTTTAATTCATCAATACGAGATTCCCTATGCCCCCTCCTATTTGGTGTAGTTGTAGTTATTTTCTCACACAAGAAGTTCTTGCGCTAAAGGTAATGACCTGGGACACAACCCTTTCCTCGTTCTTTGAGAAATGTGTATTGGGTGTATTTTATGTGCCAACTACTATTTAGCTAATAAGCCTGTGGAGATTCAGGTTCCATAAGCGGTACTTCTTGATACTATATTTGAAGTAGATATTCTAATTCCTTATGATATGCAATAGAAAAGCAACGGTGAGGAGGACATTGGTTTTATAAAAAGGTTGGTTGCCTTGCTAGGTTGGTTTCCTAATTCACCGAGTCCAAGTTCTTGAGAAAGAGGCGCCCTTTGTTTTTTCATTACTTTATGAACCGAGATTTTAGAGATGAGGCCTTTTGGCAAAGCGATGTCAATTTTTGGCCACCAAACCCTACAACTAATGAGAAATGCCTTTTCTATCACAAGAAAATAACAATCGAAGAGCTATGGACTATTTCCCGTATAATCAATCAAACGTATCCAATCAAAAAGCATCACCACTTTATCCGTCTTAGACTTTTTTAGCTACTTCAAATTAAATGCTGCAGGAAAGGGTGAAAGAAGAAATAGATACGTGTGACTATTTTTATACTTGTCTTCAAGAATCAATCTACCAAATAAGAAATCAACAAATCAAGAGGTATCAAAATCCTATATTCTTTTGTTTTGACCCTGATCTATGAGATGATAATTGATGATCGCATCAGAGATGCAGTACTAGGTTTTGTATAGTTGTAGTCTGGTAGTTGAGAATTCGACCCTTCTTCTTCTTCCCACGAAACTGAAACTAATGAATTCTTTGTAGGGTTAGCTGGCCAATCACACTATTTTTCCTTTCTCTTTGCATAAGTGACTACGTGCCTTAAAAAATTCATTTGGATAGACATGAGAGTCCAACTATATTTCTAGAATCTATGTTGTTTATTTGAAAGAGTTTTACCTCCTTGATTCTCTCATGGTACATTCTTCTTCCTGCCGAACCCCTTTTCTCCTTGACCAAGGTCGACGACCCTCCATTCAAGATTTTTTCACACTACATGCAAGTACATCCTAATTGGCAGATGTGTAAAAATGGGATACAAGTTCACATAATAGGCAAGTTCAATTTTTTAATAAATGATTGGATAGAAAGGGATTTTTTAGTCCATTATGGCCCTGACCTATAAAACGACCTTTATAGGCTTCTAAAATATATTTTAATCCATGAACAATACCCCATTTGGTCCTATACATTTGACCCGCTATTAGGAAAAGAATTGCAACAGATAGAATGTGATGGGCAATATCAGTCAGCCACAAACTTTGTATCCACATGCTTTGTGAAAAATCCATCTCTTTCACAAAAAAACTGAGCCCTACATCTCACTCTTTGTGCTTTATTGAGTGAGATTGGGGTACGTTCTCTCTCTAAAGGGAAAAAAGTGATAATGATCCTTTTATATGACGATTCCTTTCTCTTGATGGAATATATCAATACCCAAGCTCCAACCTTGCTTACATTCTTCAACGACATTTTGATACTACTAGGAATAGGAAACAAAATTCCAAAGAATCCAAAAAAGTGAAAAAACTTATCTATGTCCAACAGCTTACACCTAGTAAAAAAAAGGGTAATGATTTTGTTTTGTTTCCCAATCAAAAAGAGATATCTTAAGCAATCAGAGAAGCACTTTGATAAATAGATTTGATCTTGAGCGATATTAAGGTATTGGTGTTTGTTATATTATAAAACAAAGATTTCATTTTTTCACTTCATTCAAATAATAGTTATACCCGAGATCAAATGAGGGTCCTTTAATGGGACTTCTTCAATAAACACTACTGAAATTCAAACTCCAGTACCAATCTTTCAATCTTTGATTCTGCAGGGAGACTGTCGTAAGCCCGACACTCTTCTATTTACTCTCTCAAATAAGGGGCTGGTTTATTTTTCTAAAGGTTCCATCTCTTGTCATCCTTTACCTATGGTTCATGAAAGGGATTGGATTGCTCAATAGTACTTTGCCACTACTCTAGTTGGCGGAAATAGCTTAATGGTAGAGCGTAGCCTTGACAAGGCTGAGGTTGAGGGTTCAAGTCCTTCTACTCCTGGATTTGTCATTTAGTGGTAAAAGTCGAGTGGAAATTGTAATCTCATAATTCTTTTCAAAAGCTCCTAAACATTATCCTACTTCTATAATTTTTTCTAAGAAGAATGGATCTATCTCTACCCAAACTTTTCTGGTTCAGCCCGGGGAATCCTTTGCACGCCTTCGTTTGGACTCTATATCTTTTTCCTTTTTTCTTTTTTCTTTTATGGATTTTTGTTAAAAGGGTAGAATGCGTAGGAAAGGATTCAAATAGGGGAGAGTCCACCCCCTCACCCAAGACTAATGAATGGAAAATGGTGCTAGATCTATTGCCTAAGTTCACAAGCTTGAGATAAGAAAAATTTGTCTCTCCATGAAAATAGATACCTCCAGAAAAGATTTTAAGTTCAATTTGGTCATAATAATTATGCAGGAGAGATGGTCGAGTCTTATTCAATGATTCTACAAGAATTTCTAATGTTTTTTCACCGAGAGAACTTATTGGATTCTTGCAAGCAGAACGAATAGGGCACACTTTGGAAGAACCAATCTGTTGAAGTTTTTACTATGTAGGTTTGAATCCTGATTCTCCCACTTATTTGTTGTAAATTTCATAGAAGAGAAAATTGGCATTTTTCAGGAGCATGCATATACAATACCTCGAGGTACAAGCACTAAAATAGAAATTTTTAATTGTGTTGTTCTATTATAGTGGTTTCATAAAATGTATCAATACCTCATTCAAAATGTAATTATCTTTTGGAACAAAAAGCCTGTTATGCTTAATAGGAGTTCTAGAGCACACTCTACCTTTGCTTCATTATTCTTTTGTACCAATAATGATCCAATTGAATCTTTTAAAGCTAATATGTAAAATATCAAGGGGAATGGTGGGGTAGGAGGCAAGGGCAATAGTTTTCTTACTTTCTGTAGATCATTTCCATGCCTGGTCTGATTAGAAGTTCAAAATGAGTGGAGCGAGGGGCTTTAGAGAGAAAAAGGGAGAAAACTTTAATTGAAATAGGGGCTTTTCGCTCCTCTCTCATTGTCGAGTGGGGTGAAGGGGGGCTACATAGAACCGAGCAAACATGGTTATTGAATCTTAGAGGAATTTGTATCATTTAACTTCTTCCTGGGGGACTACCCCTAACCAAGAGTAGCTAGGTAGGGAAGTCTTTCTCAGGATTTTTCTTATTCTTCTTTAGCACCTACTGTAGAGATTAGAGGTATTTTGGCCCCCAAAGGGGGATTGAGGTTTTAGATCCTTGGGAAATACATTTTCTTAACACCCTTATTCCCTTCCTATCAATCCTGCTAAAGACCTGCCATTATCGACTCTTTTTATGCTTGCAGAGGGATGTAAGGAAATCTATCCATATATTTTTTTATCTCTAAGTCATACTTTAGTTGATTGAATTTTATTGGAATAGAGATAATACCTCAGAGAACTTAGACTTTACTTTTTTTTTTCAAAGTAACTCTCATCAACACATTGTTGATATGCAAGTGCAGATTCAAAAATATATTCAAGTTGTACTTATGGAACTGGACTATTCAGCTGAATATCTTCTTTCAAAGAGGCACCAGATCAGGGGGCTCATCTTATCCGTAAATAGAGAAGCACTTAGTCAAAATACTTACGAAGGATAATTACTTGAGTTCTTTCTCATTATCACTATTTATTTCCTACTAATTTATCTACTAATATCTACTATTTTATGTATCCACAACGTCTACTGCTGCAAAATTAAATATGATCTCTTTCAATACCTTACAAGCAACAGCAAGTTAGAGGATCCATTTGGAAGCCTCACGAATAATTTGATTACCTTCCTGAGAAACATCACGTCCTTCATTACAATATTCTAAAAATGCTAGTAGAGCTACTCAATTAGCTACAACACCTACCGCATTACCCAAGGATGTCCTAAAGTTCCTCTACCGAACTGTAATACGAAATCATCCCTTTTTAGGGTCATTCACCAACTAGGATAATCCTGGCTTGTTGTAACCTATATTGAAAGGATATAGGTGTAAGCTTACACTTTGCTTTAACTTGTTTTATATTGAAAGAAGTCTTCATCCCTGAGAAGGTTTTTCATTTTGCAGGTTACCTGATAAAGAAGCTAAGGCTGGTACAAAGGCTCCTATAAGGATAGAAAGAAAACTAGGATTTTACTGTTCGCATATTTGATCCCAAAATGTCTCAGGTCGGCAAGAAAAAAGCCTTCTTTACTCCTAATATAATTAGTGTGTACAGGCATATTTAGTCACGAATCCCGTCCTTACTAGAAATATCTATCTCCAAATTTTTGATGATTCAATTTATCTATCTTGGGTGAAACAGGGGATATCTCAATCAGAGAAGAGAACAGGGAAATACCATGTGACCCAATATATTTGACATGTCACACTATATCTTAATCCACATTATATAATCTTGTTCAAAAAATCAGAAAGAAACTTTTGGTGGAAACATAATCATTTTGTCTTTTATAATTCATATTGGGGTTTATCTTATTTATTTTATCGATAGATTCTAAAAATTTATAAAGAAAGATTGAATGAATAAACTCAAATTATTACGAATAGGTCTTTCTAATGATAAATAAGTATAGCTGCATTCAACCCCCATTATGTATTGGTACTTATGGAGTATAGAATAGATCCGTTTTCTTTGTTCCTACAAAAAGAATTGTTCCATTATTACAAATAGAATAGAACACCATTATTCGGAAATAATTGCCTAAAAATTAGTGGTCTATAGAATAGTCATGTATAAAGTTACATATTGTCCATTTATCTTTCGTATAAATGGTATTTCCATGGGTTTGCCTTAGTATCTTGTTCATATCATTGTATTGAATGATCCTTGATAGTTTCTTTCTATTCATATAATGCATACAAGTCTTGTTGTTGGATGGGAAGATTTGATGGCTCTATATGAAATAGCAGTTTTTGATCCTTCTGATCATGTTCTTGATCCAACAAAGAAGATTATTTCGAATTATTTCTAGATCTAATCGATACCTTATTGATTTAGTATCATATACTAGAATTAGATTCGAATGAGATTTAAGACAAGGCATGTGTGGATTTGTTTTCTTTCAGTTACTCTATACGAGACAGGGTATATAGTACTGTTAATTAATTTTCAATTGATGATACATATGTATCTTGTAGATACTAAAATAGCTGCCATTATTGGTATCAAACCAATATCGATTCATACAAGTTAATCTTCTAACCGATAATTAGGCCAAATAAGAACTTAAATTTAAATAAATTCATTTTTCTCTTTATAAAGAGGTTTTCTTTCATCCAAAAATTGACTCTAGTTTTTTGCATTGATTTCACTGCAAAATACTGAATATCTATCAGTGCCATTCCAACTTAAATAATTAAAAAATTGAGAGTTTTCATTTCTTTATGACGTCTAGAGCATAAAATATTTTCAGGAACAATAAACTCAAAATGGTTTTTGTTTGTATTTATTCTTTGAGGTTGCAGAATGAATCAACAAAATTCTTTTTAACAAGATATCTTATTCTTGGTGTCTTTGATTAGTTTGGTATTTCCTTTTATGACCCAATGAAATACCTTGATACATAATAAATTGTCCATTATTGGTTAAATGTCCTTTTTCTAAGATAGGAGAACAAGAATGAAATAAAATAAATTGAAATAGAAAGAAAAGAATCTAGTTGCAAAAGAAAAAAGGAGGGATGTTCTTTTTCTTCCTTTTTTCTTGTGGAGGGAGTCCCAATCGATCTTGTTTAAGAGATCTTTTCATGCCCTTACTTTTAAGTTTGGTCTAATTCTTTTTTTGATGATTGATTCAACCTTTAATCAAAAGTATAGGCTAAAGATCCACCTATGGTTTTGAACTTGAGTCTTTCTAGAAATGGGGCTTAGATATGGATTTTAGACACTCTATACTGATACATGACCCTTAGATATTTACTGATTCTATTCTTCAGGATGCGCTCAGGGAAGGCTAAGATGGTGCCTCATATATAGGTAGCAAGAGGGTGTTTATGCCCTAACAGTGGGGACATGTCACTCATTCTTCCATTGAGGATAGGTGTAGGAATCATTAACACATAAACTTTTGTTCTAAGGCATCTCGCTGAATAAGTCACAACTCTATTCTCGATTCGAGGACTCGACAAAAGAAGGATTGTCGTTTTGTACAGGAATTGATAACATTTGAGATTAAGAAGGATTATACAAAGAATTGACCTCAAGCCTGTCCTACTCATTCTCCTTTAATCCTTTTCAAGGATTCCTTATTGACTGTTTCACTCTAAGTTTCTTGATCCACCCACTATATACACTTATACATTGATATGGTAAGCAAAGACTCGAAATGCTCCATAACTAAGCATACCAACAAGGATCGTTCAATAATGACCTAGTCTTTTGCAAGACTTCGGATTTACCTAGTTTTTTAGGTCATGACTTCTCCATTATGGTCGGATTTTCTACCCCTACTAAGAAGTTGGAAAAAACGGGGCGATCTTTAATTGAAGTAGGGGCTGTTTTCTCATATACCGTGTCGATAGACTTTTTGCTCCTCTCCTTTCAGGTGAGTTACTTGTTACCTTGACCAAAGCAATTGAAGGAACCAATCTTCTTTTTTAGGGAGTTGGATACAATTGAAGAGGTAGAAAAATAGGAACTTTTGATCAGGGAGAGTAGCAATAGATGAGATTGAATAAGACAAAAAGTATTGACAATGAAAGTGACCAAAGACATTCAAAGTTTTATCATGAGACTGCAGCACACTGGAGTGGAGCAGCCATGACAGTTCCTTACCAAAACAAAAGAAGTTCCGATCACAGACAACTTCTAAAAGAAGAGAAAAAAAGAGGGGCAAGGAACTTTCTTTCTTATCTTACCCTTTATGAGTGACCCTCTTTATATAGCTTACACTTATAAAATGAAGCACACCCTCTTGATTTTTATTCAATTTAGTTACATGTCTATATTCGTGCATACATACATACATACATACATACATACATACATACATACATACATACATATAT
>JBDJHY010331831.1:0-18983 GCA_039654485.1 Withania somnifera | reverse complement strand
GAAGAAATCAGGTACCCGGTTAGAATCATAGGCTGACTGGGGGCATATAAGAAATAAATGTAGTAAATAAATAGATAATGAAAGAAAGGTCACAGAAATAAAATAAGTTGAGCGAAATACAGAAGAACTAGATAAATAGAACATAGCTAGTATACAGTCCTATATATCTAACTAACAAGTATAGGAGACTCAGAAAAAAGGAATAGAAGCGTACCTGAATCCATGCTCTACTAAAAAGAAAATATAAAATGAAATAGATATGACGGTATACCAGTAACATCAATAATAGAAAAAAAAGGGAAGGAAGTCTAATACCACATAATCATGAACAATACAAGGCAAAAGGGGAAAAACCTCAATGATAAATAACCAAAAAAATAATACAATGAACCAAATAAGAAAGTAAGTGAACTACAATTCCAACAAACACTCATATGCTGAAAGAATAAAAACAAGTGAATGCAAATCCTTCGGCTGCCTATTTAACTGGAGAGTACAGCCTGCAAATAGAAAACAAGGATAGAGCAATGCAAAATGATATAATATGATGTTAGTTAAAAACATGTATTTTCCTTCTTTGTTATCTGCAGGTCCAGTAGACAGGACCCACTAAACGCCCTCACTTGTATATATGTACCCGTATACCCCTCCCCCGATCGCTTACTAGCCTAAATCGGTAAGGTCTATAAAGGCCATCATCACATACTATTTCAAATCTTATAACTATAACCGGGCTCAATAATATTAATCTCAGTATCATACCGGACCTTCAATGAGAAAAAAAATTAGTATAAATCTCCATGTCTAGTTTTGTGAAGTGAAGGAGTCTAGTATCAGTACGAATAGAGTGAAAAAGTTCATCTTTAACCTTTTAGCATGAAAATCTGGTGAAAACCATCAGCTTATATCCTTTTTACTCACAAAAATATTTAAAACGGGCCCACAAGGCCATTCAAGATTTCAAAATCAATAATTTTGGGCTATAAACCATAAAATAGGAACTAATGCTTAAAAATTGATTTTCATGATAATGTCATGCAAAACCACAATCAATAGGTCAGAATTACTCATGTCGACCCTGCACATGCTTGGTATCACTACAACAACTATGAACCAGCTAGTCAATGTTCATAACTCACAAACATTTCCAAAATTCCACATTCTATGTTCCAGAGTTAATACAAGACCACGCAAGGTCATAAGGGTAATCTATAATAGTATCACAATACCAAAGCGTAAAGCCAAAGAACCATATTAAAAGAAATGGTCCAAGGTATGAATCCTAAAAATCCAACGCAAGGATAAGTAAAATACTACTATTATTTTTAATATAATCCAAGTGTAAGATCGATAAGTTGGCCTATATGTCATTAGAAGAATAAACTCGCAAATATCGTAAATCAACTTGAACATCTCCAAATGATCTCAAACTATCATGAATTTATAAAATAATAATCTACACAGTAAAAGGAATCAAATGATACCTGTAAAGATAAAATTCTAGTGGGGGTCAAATTTGAGTCAAATAAGGTGCATAGACTCGGTAACTTAAAAATTCAAACAAAAAGTATCAAAATATTCCTCTCAATACTAGAAACTTATACTTAAAATATGGGCTAAAACAGAGCTAAGAACAAGCTACAATCAATAAATAAAGTGAAGAACAAAGTTAAAGAAATTTGAGAATTTGGGGATGAAATTAAAATAAAGTCTTACCAACACAATAGCCAATGCCACCCAATCTCATATGCAAAGACCCAAGATTTATGAATGGAGAAAATGGTGATTTTGAAGTCAAAATAGTGAACAATGACTATAATTTTGAAGTTTTGGATTTATATAGACTATCAGGCATGGAACTACGTGATGGTGTGAAAAGAGGGTTGCGATTGCATAGCACTGATAGTTAGAACATCGCAATTACATGAATTTTAACTGCTATCATAAAGAAAAAAATGTTAGCACTACATGATTGCATACATCACACATTGTGATAGCGAAGGGAAACAAGATTGTGCATCGCGATCGAGCGAATGGAGATTGTCATCGCAATTAACAAGAGGGTAGAGCACCAACAACAGTTGAGGCACAAAAACCCAGTAACAAAACCAACTCCAAGCGATGAATCGAAATGAGTTTGAAAACTGATGAACCCAAACCCAATATGCAAATTTTATGAAAAAAATATTTCAGACTCAATGGAGAAATCATGTCCAAGATCATTTTGAAATAATATTGGCTACAATCAAATCTAAGTGTAGATTTTCAAATATTCCAACTGAAGACTCAAAATGAGCCTGACTAGGTTGAGACCCGAACCAACTAACCCAAACTCGACATTCAAAACTGATGTCGCAGTTAGATTTTATATTCAACACTCTAGTTATCAAAAGTTAACTGAAGTCAAACTTTCCAACTCCAAAAATACTAAAATACACAAAATAAGGTAAAATCATATCAAAAGATTTCGAACACAAACCAAGAGTCCATCAAGCCTGAAGTTTATGTTCCGGAGCTAACAGAATTGTCGAAATTTGATTTTGAGTTTGTCTTCAAAGATTGTTGACTCAAAATAATGATTTAAAAAACTAAGGCTCTAAAACGGGGAGAATGACATAAAATTTGATTGTATGACTCAAGAACCAGACCACCAGTCTTTATAAGTTATAAATGACTTAGGGCCGCTACTAAAAGTTCTAAGCTACAAGAAAAATGCGAGAACGTAAATTGGTTTTTACATCATCCACTACTAAAAAGACTTTCATCCCTGAAATTCAAAATAAGAGGATACCTGAAGGCACAAACAGTTGCGGATACGACGTCTGCATATAATTCTTGATCTCCAGAGTAGCCTCCTTAACTGAGTGATGCTTCTACTAAACCTTTATCATCAGAATCTCCCTAGACCTTAATTTTTCAATATTTATGGCTTATATGGATATGGTCTCCTCAAGAAAGGTCAAATCCTCATACAACTCAATTGTATAAACACAAAACATATGAGACTGATCAGGAAAATACTGTCTCAACATAGACACATGGAAAATCGGATGCACATATGAAAAGATTAGGGCAAAGCGAACTCATAGTAGCACTACAAAGGAAATGAAGGACCTCAAAAGGACCTATATACCTGAGGCTAAACTTTCGCTGCTTTCCATAGCTCATCACGCTCTTCATGGGAAATACCCATCGGAACACATGATCACCAACTCTGAACTTAAGGCACGATGTCTACGGTTTAAATATCTCTTTTGCCTACTCTGGGTTGCCCAAAGTCTATCATGTTTCATATGAACTCTATCAAAAGAATCATGAAGAAAGTATGTACTCTAAAGCCTAGACTCAAAACCATCAAACCATCCCACTAACAATATACACAATCTACTATACAAAGCCTCAAAATGAATTATTTAAATACTTAAATAATAGTTGTTATTATATGCAAAATCAACCAAGCCTAGATCCACCAATCCACCAAAAATCAAGAACACACGCTCGCAATATGTCCTCCAGGACCTGAATTGTATTCTTAAACTAACTATCAATTTATGAGTGAAGAGTTTTCCTGAGGTGAACCTTTGTACCTAGACATCACTAAATATCCCACCAAAACTAAGAAGTAAACTGAGAACCACAACCCGAAATAATGGAAGCCCAATACCGTGCAATCAAACCTGCACACTTAGATAAATCTAGACTAACTTCTTTGCACTGTAGGAAGTATGATCTGAAATAAAGTTTGTAGATTTAGCAACCTATAAACTATAACACTACCTAAATCATGACTCCAATAAGTGAATGAAAATCACTAAATAAAGTCCATAGTGGTTGGTTCCCACTTCCACTCAGGAATAGGAAGCCTATGCATTAAATCCACCAGGTATTTGATGCTCAAACTTGAACTAGCGATAGTTTAAGCATCAAGTCACAAACCTTGCAACGTCCCTTTTTATACCACTCCACCATAAATCTATCTCAAATATGTTTACATCTTAGATGCACCGAGATGGATGGAATATTGGAATAACGGGCCTCATAAAAGATCAATTGAATCAAGTCTCCAACCCTCAGAACATAAATATAGCCATCAAACCTCAAAACACCCTCTGATTCTAATACAAATCTATAGGGATCATCTCTCAAACACTGATCATATGATTACAAATATCAAAATTTAGGTCTTTTAATTAATTCTTTTGAATCTTCTTAAACAAAGTATAGCAAACCTCAATATTAGCAATAATACAACTAGAATTCAACAAATCAAGTCTGAACAATCGATTATCCAAGGCTTGAATGTCCAAAGACAATGACCTCTATGAAACTAAAAGTGATGTCATGGTACCCATAATTATTAACTTCTAACTCAAGGAATTAACTACCACATTTGCCTTGCCCGGATGATACGAAATAGAGTTATCATAGTACTTCAGTAACTCAATCCATCTGCGTTGTCTCAAATTAAGCTCTTTCTGACTCATGATATATTTAAGACTATGATGATATGTGCAAATTTCACAAAGCACACCATATAAGTAATTCCTTAAATTTTGAGCGCAAAGCTTCCGCTGATAACTCCAAGTCATAAATGGGTTAGTTGCACTCATGAGTCTATAACTATCTAGAATAATAAAAAATCACACAACCTTGCTACATTAAAACACAACCCAGACCAATTTTGAATGCATCACAATAGTTGGAGAAACTTTGACCCTCAACCAAAAATGTCAATACTAGAGAACAAGTCAAAATTTCCTTAAGCCTCTAAAATTAAGACACACGTTTTTCTGACCACTGGAAAGGAACCTCTTTTCTAGTCAATCTAGTCAATGATGCTTCTATGGATGAAAAACTATCTACAAATAGTCCATAGTACTAGTTAACTATAGATGAAAAACTCTTTACGAACCTCAATAAGAGTAGTTGGTCTAGGAAAAGCATAAACAACTACAATCTTCTCTGGGTCTACCATAATATCATTATTATACCACTTGTCCTAGGAATGCAAATGACTTGAGCAAAAACTCACACTTTGAGAACTTGGCGTACAACTGATGGTCTCTCAAAGTTTGGAGCACAATCCTCAAATGTTTCTCATACTCCTCTCTACTTCGTAATCATTAATGAACAAAATAATAAATAAATCTAAATAGGGTCTGAACACCTAATTCATCAAATACATATTCAAATAAAAAGGAATCACTAGGAACTCATAATGGCCGTAACGTGTCCTAAATACTATTTTAGGGATGTTATCTTCCCTAATCCTTTACTGGTGTTATACAAACCTCAAATCAATCTTAGAGAAAATGACTAAACCCTGAAGCTGGTTGAATAAATCATCAATCCTTGGCATCAGATACTTATTCTTCAGAGTAACCCTAATCAACTGTTTATAATTAATGTACATATGCATAGAGCCATCTTTCTCTTAACAAAAAGAATAGGAGCACCCTAAAAACAAATACTAGGCCTAATAAAACCCTTACCTACTAAGTCCTGAAGCTGAACTTTAATCTCTCTCAACTCATCTAGAGTAATGCAATAAGGAGAAATTGAAATGGTCTTAGTGCCCAGCTCTAACTCAAAAACAAAGTCAATGTCTCTATTAGGTGATAGGCTATGGAGGGTGGTAGAAAACACATTAGGAAAATTATTAACCATTGGGAGTGACTCAGGAGATGAAGTGTTGACAATTATATCTAGAACATATGGAAGATAAGCTAAGTAACCACGAGAAACTAACTAACTATTTTGAAGACAAGAAACGATCCCTGATGGTGCTCGACTAATCGAACCCTGCCATATGATTAGGGATGTACCGATCATAGCTAAGGTAATGGTCTTGGCATAATAATACTTGAACACACGGTGAGTGGAAAACCAGTCCAATATCACATCAAAATCAACCACATCCAATAGAATCAAATCATCCTAAGTCATATAACCTCTAGTAGTCACATAACAGGATCCGTTACTATTGAATTACCTATTGGGGTAGATACAAATAATGACACATGTAATGGGTCACTAGCCTATCCCAAACATAGAGAAAAATATGAAGACACATAAGAGAATGTAAAGCCTGTGTAAAACAAAGCCGAACTTGACTAATGGCATACCAAAATGGTACCTGCGATAAAAGCATATAAGCCATCTGCCTCTGGCCTATCCATATAACTGACAACGACCGCCATTGTAGCTACTATCATGACCTTCTACTCTACAATGCTAAGGACCACCCCTACCCTAAGCTCCACTACCTTTACCTTATGGCATCACCACTCAAATAGGCTGAGATGGCATGGATGCTAGTTGAATAACTCCTCGCTAAGAAAAATCTCTTCTAAAATGCCTCATCGCTCTACAATCATGGAATGGACAAAACAACATATCTTGACAAGATGATCTAGCTGAACTAGTATGGCCACTATAGCCTAATGTGCTAGAAGTCATAGCCCTTGAAGACTGACCTAAAATCTAACCATCATACCTATAACACTAATTACTATCACCTGAAGTCTGAAGTGAGGACTAAACGAGTTGAACCCTGATATTGATGTTATAAAGGGTCTCTACTCTAAGAACCTAATCCTTTACCACCATATCAGGATCCACTAAAAATGCCCTGATGATATGGTTTCTTCTCTCCACTCCCATCACTAAGTGAAGCCTCCATGTATGGGCGTTCTTAGCAACCTTATGAAAATATTGATCACTAGCAACCAAAATCTCTACAGTATTTTGAATCTTGGGCCTCAACCCATAAGTAAGTTAATGAAATCTCTCTACCTCAGCAGGCATTATCATAACCCAAACTCAGACAACTGGTGAAAATGGGTCTTAAACTCATCCATAGACATAGAAACTTGCTGCAAATAAATGAACTCGTCTCTTTTTCGATCCTTGTTAGCGCAAGAGACATACTTATCTATAAAGGTCTTAAAGAATACATTCTAAGTCATAGGAGGTGCAAGTTCTGATCTAGTAACAATAAGTGATCTCCACCATAACTTTACCAACCCATTCATCTAGAGCACTGTGAATTCAACTCATGAGTATCCAACAAATAGAGGTTATACAACCCCACCTGGAAACTATTAATGAAATCTCAGGCATCCTTTCCAAGGATGCCAATGGACCTCGAAGGATCCAACATAAAAAACCTAATTAATTACTTTTAATCTGTCTCAGTCATAGGTGGGAGGGGAGGAAAAGGTTGTGCAAATAAAGAAACTTCCAGAACATGAGCTGGTGTACCATATGTTGGAATAGGAGGAACTATGAAAATTGGTTGCGCTCCCAAACTCTGAGCACCTAGGCCTACCCTTGAGCAGATTTTTGGGCCCCATCAATAGGCTTCATGCTAACCATACCCAAAAGCTAAAGAGAAACACCTCTAATATCCGGTGTGAGAACTAGTGTGGGTGCTAACTCAAGTGCAACATAAGTTGGTACTGGCTCTAGTGCGGTATAAGCTGGTCTCTAGACCCTAGGTAATTTCTGAACCAATACAGGATTGGGCTCAACCTCTGGAGCTTGGATAGATAAAGCAACTCTTGCAAGTGAAGTAGCATGGGCATGTTCTTGACCTCAAGGTTGGCCTCTACCATGGCTCCTAGATTGACCCCTAACTGGTGGGGTGGTAGGCTCCTTAACTCCTCCTGCATCCCAATATTATGTATGTGCCATCTGCGGAAGAGTGAAAAAGAACAAATGAGATTTCAAGAGACTAATTAGGATACAATGCTTGACATAAAAATGAAAAGAGAATGATTTCCTAAAAATATCAATGTAGCCTCCAAAATAAAAGATACGAGTATATCTGCATTGATTTGTAGGACACTAGTAGACATTGGCTCATTTACCGAGGGTACCAATGAAATTAGATCTCCGATATTAATTTTTCATGACCTGATTTCTCAAGTCATGAGGGATCTTACATCCACCGTAGGTGAACCATCCAATAATTGAATAATAACATAAGCGAAGAATTAAAATGGAAGATAGTATATAAATAAGGAAAAGGATAATTTGGAAGTCAAATACAACAACGAAATACCAAACTCTGGTGAACAAATATGGTTAGCCACTATATGAATACCAAAGGGAAATATAATAGTAATAAATACATTTTTCTCAATACAACTGATAGAAACATAGAGATAACATAAGGTAAAATGGGCTCTGAACACTAGGAACCATCTTATACCTCGAAATCAGCAAGAGTAGCACAATTTCACAAACTAACAACGACCACTCATACTAGGATCTACACCAGAAAGATGCACAAGTCTAGTTGGCATCATAGGATTACTGGGCACATATAAGAAATAAAGCAGTAAATATGGCAGATAATGAAATAAAATTCACTAAAACCAAACAAGTGGAGAAAAATATGACAGAACTAGCTAAACTGAACATAGTAGGTATACAGTCCTTTAAAGCTAGCTAATAAATATAGAAGATACAGGAAAAAGGAATAGAAGCATTCTTGAATCCATGCTCAACTAACAAAAAATATAAATAAAACAGATATAGAAATATAACAGTAGCCTTAATAATAGGACAAAAAGGAAGGAAGTATAATACCACCTAATCATGAATAATACAAGGTAAGAAGGGAAAACCCCAATGATATATAGCGAACAACTGATATAAGGACCAAATAAGAAAGTAAGTAAACTACAAGCTCAAATAGTGCCCATACACCCGAGGGATACAAATAAGTGAATACAAATCTTTTAGCCGCCCATACAACCGGAGATACAACTAACAAACAAGAAATAAGAATAGAAAAATGCAGAATGATATGATATGATTCTAGTTAAAAACATGTATGCTCCTTCTTCGGTGCGCATAAGTCTAGCAGCTAAGAACCATGGAAGGACTTTACCCATAAACCTCTACTCTCCCATATACCCTCCTCCAGTCGCCCACTAGCCTAGATAAGCATGGTCTATGAAGGTTGTCACAACATATTATCTCAAATCTCATAACTGCAAATAGACCCACATAGAGTGTATCTCAATAATGTCAATCTCAGATCATTGCCTAACCTCACCGAGTCAAAAATTAGTATAAATCTCATGTTTAGTGATTGGATGTTGATGAGTCTAGTATCCATTCAAAAATAGTGGGAAAATCCATATTTAGCCTCTTACCATGACAATTCGATGAAAACCATCAATTCATATCGTTTAACTCATCAAAATACAAAAAACGAGCCCACAAGGTCATGCAAGGCTTCAAAATTAGTGATGTTAGGCTCTCGGTCATAAAAATAGTAGGAACCAATGCATAAAAATTGATTTTCTTGATAACATCATGCACAACCACAACCAATAGATCACAATCACTCCTGTCGGCCATGCATAGGCTCAGTATCACTACAATAATTATGAATTATCTAGTCAATGTCCAGGACTCATGAAAATTTCCAAAATCCCACCATCTATGTTCTAGAGTTAATATAAGACCACACAAGTTCACAAGGGTAATCTATAATAGTATCACAATACCAAAGTGTAAAGCCAAAAAACCAGACCAAAAGAATTTGATAGGGTCCAGGAATCCTAAAAATCCAATTGAAGGATAATTAAAATACTACTATTATTTTTAATATAATCCAAGTCTAAGACCGGTAAGTCATAGCCTAGTCCAAAGAATAAGCTCGCAAATATTAGAAATCGTCTTGAAAAGCTCCAAATAATCCCAAACGATCATGAAGCTATAAAATAATAATCTATATGTTAAAAGGAGTCAAATAATACCCATAAAGCTAAAATTATATGTGGGATTAAACTCCGAATCAAAATGGGCCCATGGGCTTAGTAACCCAAATATCCAAACAAAAGGTATCAAAGCATTCCTCTCAATACTAGAAACTCATACAAAAAATTGGACTAAAATAGAGCTATAAACAATCTATAATCAATAAATAAAGTCAAGAACAAAGTTTAAGAAATTTAAAAATTTGGGGATGAAATTAAAGTAAAGTCTTACCAATAATTGAAGAAAAGATGATGATACACAACCCCGATGCCACCCAAGATCACATGCAAAGACCCAAGGCTTATCAATGGAGAAAATGGTGATGTTTGAAATCAACTTGGTGAATAATAACTGAAAATTTTAGGTTTTGGATTTATATAGACTGTCGGACATCGAACTATGCAATCATATGAAAATAGGGTCGCAATTGCAAAAGCACTAACAAGTAGAACATCGCAATCGTGTGAATTGTAATCGCAATTGCAGAGAATAGAATGTTGGCTAGATGTAATAACATGTATCACACATCACGATCGCGGCGTAAAACAAGGTTATGCATCATTATCGCATGAATAGGGATAGAAATCGTGATGAACAAGAGGGCAGTGCACCAGCAATAGATAAGGCACAAAAAGCCAACAATAAAACTAACTCCATGCGATGACTCAGAATGAGTTTGGAAATCGATAAACATATACTAAATGCAAATTTCATAGAAATAAAATTTTATTTTAATGGCATAGATGAAATTTGATTTGTGGCCATTTTGAAAATATTAATTAAATTCAACCTCGATCTAAATTTTTATAAATTTCAATTGAGGACTAAAAATGAGCCTGACTAGCTCGAGATCTAAACCACTAGCTTACCTAATCCAAGCTCAACATTATGGAGCTACTGACATTATTGAATTTTCAATCTGATACTCCAATCATCAAAAGTTGATTGAAGTCAAACTTTCCAACACTAAAACACATAAAACATGCAAAATGACATGAAATAATACCAAAGTCTTTTGGACACGAACCAAGAGTCCCCCTACACAAAAATCTATGTTCCGAAGCTAATTGAACTATTGGAATTTGATTCTTATTTTATTTCTAAGGAATATTGACTAAAGTCAATAATTTTAAAAGCTTACGTTTTAAAATAGGGAGACTGACATAAAATTCAAACGAACTACCCGAAAGCTGAACCACCGGTTCCAGAAAGTCATAAATGACTTAAGATCGCTATCAAAAAGCTCTATGATGCAAGAAAAATGTAATAATGTAAAAATAATCAAAAGGGTCATTACAAAGAAAGTCTTATATAAATAGTATCTAATTATTCTATATTATATACCTTACACTAATTAAACATCATCTCAAGAAATTCAAAAAGATATTTTTAATCTAGTTCCTACTTTTTTTTTAAAATTCAAAACTCATAGAAGCGATAATAATGTATTGGCAAGAAAATATTCTTCCAAATATAGATAATATATTTTTGTGGCCTAGCGCATCATTTTTAAATTGGATTGTTTTGTCAAGCGTATCGATCACATTAGTGAGATTTTCATGGATGAGAATAATTCTCCAATATATATATACCGTACGTCAAAGTTTAAATCTACCAACTTATCGGCATCAAATATTTCATGTAATAATATTGCTAACATATTGAGAAATACAAATTACAAAAATAAAGAAAATATGCAAGCTAATATTTATATATATAATAAAGACATGAAATTTTATCAAAATGTTGTATTCACTATCATATACCCTCATTATGGTGTAAGAAATCTCTATTTTTGTCATATCTCGAGTCTACACCCTGCACGAAATACGATATTGAAAACCTTTGTGTATCTAGCACTACTACTAAACAATGATAAAATAAAGAAAAAGTAATAATATGAACTGAGATGGCCTAACTGAACTTAACAATGACAAAGTCTAAACTGGATGAAAACAAATCCTAATCAAAAGTTGAATACTCTATATTATGTCTGGAAAGCCTCTACTATTGATAAGAACTGGCTAGAATAAATCTCTAGCTCATAATAGAAAGTACTAAACTAAACCATATGAAAGTAAACTAACACATGTAGAAAATGTCAGACTGACACCAAGTCCCTCGAACTATGAGGACTTACCACTGTTATGACTCCCTAATTGTAGCAATTTAGGATCCTTCTAACCATGTGGGATCTTAACTTGCTACAATTAGTACCATAACTAGGGATTTAAAATACTAGGTCACAAATAAGCAAATAAAACACTAGCTATGTAGTTGGAACTTGTGTTAACTGGAATCCGCAATCTCTTGGTGCAAAATAATCCTCCTAAATAGGGTACTGATGCTAATAACATAAGGATAACATGTCTTTAAAATAGAGTCTAAATTTAAGTCTGAGCTCATAATCATGTCACGTCATATCATAGTCTTATATCAAAATCCATGAGTAAAAAAATTCATAAACCATTATCATGCTAAAGTTTATACTTTTATGGAATAAGGAATCAATAAATAATCTCATATAATTTATCTAAATCAATAAAAATCATGTAAACCTTCATGTTAAATCATGTATAATAACAAAATAAAGAAGAACAAAAACCATGTAAAACTTGCATAAAAATAGGAGTAAATATCATGAGAGATAATAAGGATTAGGAATTTAACATAGTTCATGATTTGGTTAGAACCCTAGTTTGAAATTCATAAAACTTTATTTGTACACTATTAAATTTTTTGCATGAACGTAAAAGGAACCTTCATTCAATACCCACATACTGTTGGCTGAAGATTCTAACTGAAAATTTAAAGGAGGACTTGAATTATTTAACTTGAAGATGAGGAGCCCTAGCCCTGTCGTAAGAGAATCATTTGAGTTTCTTAAAGAGTTAAGCATATAATAAGAATTTTGGCTAAGTATTGGTATATATAACACCCATAGAAAAAGCCAAAACAATATTATATTAAGCCTGGAAGGAATAGGAATTGACTAGAATGCCCTTGATTTAAAGCTTTGTCCCCTTGATTTAAAGTTTTGAAAAGCTATTAGGGAGATACCACAGTCAATAGTACAATCTGTGGTATCGATAGCACGGTCTATAGATTGAACCGTGATCTAGAACTTGGGACTGGGTAGCTGGATTGATAACACGGGAGGACAGTACAGGTTATGGTATGCATACCATGGTCCATACCCCTAGCCATAGTCCCAAAGTTTAGATACTTAACATTCTGAGGACTTGGATATACAATTAACAGAATGGTCCATAATACACATACTACAATCCGTATTGTAGTTGTGGACTAGGGATACAGAAACCTGATGTCCTGATTCCTATAGTACGGGTTAGCAATATGGTCAATATTATAAATACTACCACCCGAGCTTCATCTGTACATTGGGCCTGCAATAATTTTCTCATATTTTTCTAAGTTATGATCATGTATTATTCTAAGGGTTGGTTCTAAGCATGAAAAAATATACGGGGCCTTACAATATTTCCCCCTCGAGACCATTCGCCCTTGAATGAAGGTTGAGACTGTGGACTCTAATCATGAATTGAGAGGTCTAAGTATTGAGGTGGAAAAAATTTGATACTAAGCTAAAGTATGAACCAAACACTGATCCAGATAAAATTGAGTGTTGAATAAGTCAAAAATGATACTAAGCTAAAGTATGAACCAAACATTGATCCAGATAAAATTGAGTGCTGAATAAGTCAAAAATGAAATTTCTAACCAGATAGAAGCATGAATGCAACTAAGTATGCTGACTGGAAAACAAGAAATCTGAGAGAAACAAATAAAAGGGGATATGGAATAGTTAACTCAAGGTAAACTAGAACTAGGAGGAGAAAAATTGGGGTACCTATCCATCGTATCCGCTTTAGCTTCCTAATTAGCTTCCTCAACTAACTGACTCCTCAAAAGGACATTGACTGAAGCTGCTTCCTTATTTATGATCCTGCGGACCTGCCTGCCTAAAATATGAATGGCACATCCTCATAGGATAGGCTATTCTTCACACCCACAATGTCTTGGGGCATGACAAACTAAGGATGTCTAACACACTTTCTTAATAGGGACCTATGAAAGACTGGTTGAAAAGATGCTAACTTTGTAGGTAAATCTAACTTATAAGACTCTTTACCTATCCTCCTTGCAATATGATATGGGCCTATATAGCGAGGATTCAGTTTCCCATTTTTCTCGAATCTCATGACTACCTTCATGGGTGAAAATTTTAAAAATACCCAATCATTGACTGGAAACTCAAGATCTCTTCTTCTTACACCTGTATAAGACTCATGCCTACTCTGGGTTGCCTTTAACCTTTCTCTAATGAGGTGAACTTTCTATACGACATCATGGATTAAGTTTAGCCCTATCAAGCTACCTCCCCAACCTCGAACCAACTAATAGGAAATCTACACCTTCTCCCTTACAGGGCCTCATAAGGATCCATCTGAATACCAGCATGGTAACATTTGTTGTATGCAAATTCAGTCAAATCTAAGTGATCATCCAAGTTACGTTAAAATCCAATACATAGGCTCTCAACATATCCTCCAATTTTTGAATGGTATGTTATTCCTAACCATTAGTTTGGGGTGGAAAGAAATGTTAAGATACACCTAAGTACTAGAACTGAAAGGTGAATTGATTACCCCTATAAAAATGATGGAAAAGGGAGTCCCATAGAATCTGAAAATCTCCTGAATGAACAACCCACCATAGTCCTCTACTGTATAAGAAGTCTTTACATAAAAGAAGCAGCCTGACTTGGTCATCCTATCCATGATCACCCAAATGGAATTATGTTGTATGCGCGTACGAGGCAAACCTATAATGAAGTCCATATTCACCACTTCCCACTTCTATGACAGAATCTCAAGCTCTTAGGCCACATCTCTGGGTTTCTAAAGTTCATCTTTTACCTACTGACAGTAAGGATACTTAGCAACAAAATATTCAATGTCCTTTTTTATACCATCCTACCAACTGACTTCCCTCAAGTTTATGTACATCTTGGTGGAACCTGGATGAATCAAATATCTAGAACTATGGGATTCTTTAAAAATCCTTTTTTGAATCCATCAATATCAGAAACACACAATCAACCGTAATAACAGAGCACACCATCTCCCCCTCATGAGAAAGCCTCAACCTTCTTTACAAGAACTGCTTACTTAAGCTTTATTAAGATAGGATCACTACTTTTCTTTTCTTTTACCTCTACTACCAAAGATGACTCTGAAGCATTTTGAACCAACACACTACCATCATCGGCATAAATAAGACAAACCACAAAGCAAGTAAGTTGTTGCACATCCCTGACCAATTCTTTCTTCTCATCCTCCACATAGGCCACACTACCCATAGATAATCTACTCAAGGCATCATCCACTACATTCGCCTTATCAAGATGGTACAACACACTCATAGCATAATATTTTAGGAGTTCTAACACCTTCTTTGATGAAGATTCAAATCTTTCTAGGTGCAAGAACTTGAGATCCGTATATATATCAACATAGGTAGCATAAAGATAGTACCTCCATATCTTCAAGGTAAACACCAATGCAACCACCTCAAGGTCATGATTGGGGTAGTTCTTCTCATGAGTTTTAAGTTTCCTGGATGCATAGGCTATCACTTTACAGTTTTGTGTTAGAACACAACCAAGCCCAACTCTAGAAGAATAAAAATAAGCAAAAAAACCATTTGTATCATGGAAAAGTAAACACCAAGGCCGAAGTCAACTTATCTTTCAATTGCTGGAAACTTTTCTCATAGCTATCGGACCACTGAAGCTTAACCTTTTTCTGAGTCGACCTACTCAAAGGTGCATCAATAGAGGGAAAATATTTACCAAACCTATCGTAATAACCAGCTAAATATCATACTTACAACATCTATTTTCTATGAATCTATCAGAATACCCTCGCCAGAAATCACATATCCTAGGAAAGCAACTAACTTCAACCAAAACTTACACTTATAAAATTTTGCATATAGGTATTGGTCCTGAAAGGCCAACAAGATGATCCTCAAGTGGTTTGCATGCTCTGACTCACTCTTGGACTAAACCAAAATGTCTTCTATAGACAAAATTGTGAACAAGTCCAAGTACTGCTTGAACACCCTATTCATGATATCCATAAAAGTTGTAGGAGTATTTGTTAGTCCATAAGACATAACTATAAAATCAAAGTGACCATACCTATATCTAAACGTTGTTTTCAAAATGTCAGATTATCTAATTTTGAGTAGATGATAGCATGATATGGGGTCTATTTTAGAAAAGATGCAGCACCCTAAAGTTGGTCGAGCAGGTCATCAATGCTGGGAATATGATACTTATTCTTGATGGTGACCTTGTTCAACTAGAGGTAGTCTATACACAATTAGAGTAAATTGTCATTCTTACGCATGGATAAAACTAGTGCACCCCATGGGGATCTTGGGCCTAATGAAACCTTTATCTAAAAGGTCCTTTGTTGAACTATTAGTTCCTTGAGCTCTATTGGTTCCATTCCTATTTAGTGGAATGGATATAAGTTGAGTATCATGAAGAAGAAGTATTCTGAAGTCTATCTCCCTATTTTGAGGGACCGTAGGTAGATTATTAGGAAAGACTGTGGAAATTCATATGCTATTAGGACTGACTGAATAATTTGGACCTTAAATTTTTTATCCCGAACCCAAACGAGATAGTAGATACACCTTTAGAGATAATCTTTCTAGCCTTAAGGTAGGAGATAAAACTACCCATAGGAATAAAATTACTACCATTCCATTCTAATGCTAGATTATTAGAAAACTGAAACCTGACCATGCGGGTCCTGTAATTGACGAAAGCATAATATGAGTTAAGATAATCCATGCCAAGAATATACACTTTTTTATTGTGCTGATTTAGGCTCAGAGCTTTATAACCACTGGTTCCGGAATTTTCTTTTTATGCTCCATGGGTGATGCAGATCGATATACGAGGAGCACAAAAAATATGGGAGAAAGAAACTAAATAAAAGGGATATGCGAAAGCATACAAAGACGTAACGATTCATGGGCAATAAGGGAATGGCTACCCTCATCTCCTAATTGAATCAACAAATCAAAGTAAGAACCCAACAATTAAATAGGAGAAAGGAATTTGAATCCATAAACGAGTAACTCGATGATCAATTGCATAAAGAAGTTACAATGAACAATTACGGGAATCCACCCCTAATCGCTCAACTATGATATTAAGCAAAGCTAAACTAAGGCTAAAGCAACCATTAAACTATAAGCTCTATGAGCTATCAATATTCCTCAATTCATCAAAAGCTTTGTGAAATAATGCAAGACTAGCTATTTATAGTAGTCTAATTATTTAATAAATACAATTGAGCCCAAAAGTGACTCTATGACAAAATAGTCCTTCAAGTCTTAAAGATGTAACATTGACCCCTCAAGTTTAGGTCTCATCAACTCAAGCCCTTAAAGTTTTCCATCATGCCCAAGTTATCTTCTGAACTTGAGACTACCTTCCTTTGCACTCAGCTATTCATCTTTGAGTCCCATTTGGTGCCTTCATGCCGTCCACAACTTGGATCCCTTCGGTAGAAGGATTGGTGCTTTCGTGCTCGTATCATCCTCCCCTTCTTAAAAAGGATCAGTCCTCGAATCCATAAAATCACCTACAAGACAAAGCACAACACAAACCACAACTTTCCTTATGGTATGGAGGTTAGCACAAGGGCTAGCATGAATAATTTTGTATTCCACGTAAGGAAAAAATGACGTAAAATGATCCCTGGGCCAAATAAAAAGTTAGTACCTAAACAAATTGGCATATAAATCACATTATAGTCCACAAAATCATGTAGTAACACCAAATTATATTCATATAATAACGAACAAGTGCTACTACTATTCACTTCACAAAGCATGCCAATAATCAAACGCATATTAAGTTTGTCATGAAGACCAAGCTCTTCATTAGCATAACGGTAATGGAATCCAATACCGAGGCCAAATAGGAAGGCATAATATGAAAAGAAAATCAACAAAAATCCCATTGGACCGGTTGTCTCTCCTATACACATAGGAATCAAACTCACATATATGAGTACCAAAAAATAGCAAAGAAGGAACACAAACCTACATCTCCTCATAGTATAAGGGTTAGTACAACGATAAGTGTAAATGCAAATGCACCAATAATTATAAACCGCCAAGGATAACCAATTCTTTCTCCACATCCATACAAATACGATAAAGTCTAAGGAATGAGAAACTTAGATACACCCAGGGCCACGATCAACAGAATCCTTATACTAGGATAACAAAAATTTACAAGAGTCACATGTGGTTTGACAATAGAGAAAATGTACCATCTACATGAACTCGAACCCCCATAAAAAACTAACCTAACTTAAAATGGATGTCATCATACGCAAAGAGGTAATATAGAAAGGTTCTTAGAAACCAAGTTCCTTCATTATATGCCTACTCATGAACTCACAACAAGGATCAGGACTCATGCCAAGTACATCATCACAAGTAGAGACAACAAAAGAAGACATTGAGTTGCATTGTGGAAATAGGCCACCTCTTGCCCCAACAATCCTCTAAAAGGAGTGGGCTTCCATAAGGAGCCCAAATACATACTAGAACTTGTGTATCCCTTTGAAGGTGGCATTGAGTAATACTGACGGGGTTGATACCTAGATTGTACCATGGACTCACCCAAGTGAATCCTTGCTTGGCAACTTCACCAAGCTAATCCAAATACATTATAAAAAAAAGTGCCACTGGGCTTAAATGGAGAAACTTCACAATTATATGGGTAAAACAACACCCAATTACCACAATGGCACCCTTACTTGCATACATTATACATTTCAGATCAATATAAGTATCGTCAAATGCAATTGGGTAATAGAGAAAGGTCTTTCATAAGTAAACTTCATCGAAGGTGTTCTCAACTGGCATATCTTCGGGTTTTAGGAAACACAAGGAGGAAAGAGTAGCAAAATAAGAACCAAGTGCACCTTTTGTTTTGAAATGGTCCTTCCCTACAAGTGTACTCTCATCTTCTAGGAAGAGATTTCTAACTTCGGGAGGGGTACTTGTACACCATAATAGTTTCTCATAAGTATGGTAACCCTCAAGACGAGTTTCTACATCCTCATGTTGCACCCTACGAGGCATTT
>JBDJHY010331620.1:0-18984 GCA_039654485.1 Withania somnifera | reverse complement strand
GGCCATTGATGGAGGAAACAAAAAAATTCAAGGTTCAAAACGAAGAAGAAACTTACCCAAATTGCATGAAAATTGAAGGGTAACACTTAGGGATTTTCTTAGCATTGGATTGAGGTTTAGAATGAGTTTTCACATAGGAACGGGGTAAAATGTAGAGGTTTTGCTGAATTAAAGATCTGAGGATCATGCAGGGAGTTTATAAAACTGTCAAGTAATTAGTGCGTCACGATTGCATCCTAAAGGGTTGTGATCGCATATAGTACTGTAAAAGGGCATCACAATCGCATGAAAATGCTATGTAATAGGATAGAGAAAATAGGGAAGATTTCATCAAGATCGCATGAAGAGAATTCACGATTGCAAAGTCTACTGGGTCAATGAATTGCGATCGTGTGAAGATGCCCCGCGATCGTGAAGAGGGAGTCACCTACACCAGTTGCAGGTGCTGACAGCAAAATTAAAGAGAATAAAATAATTTGAATCACCACTCAAAATATGTTCGTAGTCCAATTTACACAAACAAACTATGCATACACACCCGAAATAACATCCTGAACTCAATGATGCAGTCAAAATTGGATTCAGAGGTCATTTTGAAAAAATGTTGACCAAGTCAACCCTTAGGCTTAAAATCATGAAATTTTTACCAACACCTCAAAATACAATGATAAGTCTGGAAACCAATATCTCCACTAGCCTAAAATCACCATTTTAGAGTTAATGGAAGCGTCAGAATTTCGATCCGACACTCTGAACACCAAAATACCAACCAAGCTCCAAATTATACCTTAAACTTAACTAAAATCCACAAATGAGCATAAATTATAAATAAAAACTCTGAAACACAAAATATCGACGTTGTTTGGCATTTTGGAGCTAGCAAAACTATCAAAATTTAGTTCGAGCTTTTCTTGAAGGAAAGTTGACTTTAGTCAATGAGTACTTAGTTTTAGACTCTAAAATATGTAATTCTACATATTTATTAACCGAGCCACCCGGAATCCAAATTACTGGTCTCAACAAGTAACAAATGACTTGAGACAACTACTAAAATGCTCTAGAATGCAAAATGTCACGTATTTCTCATAAATGACCATGAGGGTCATTACATTCCGCCTCTTGTCTATGTATTATTGTTGCATTAATGATGATAACTATCCTGGGACCCTGAGTGGTATTGATTGACTCTAGAAAATAGATGGCGGGTCATCGGGGATGTCTATGAGTCCCGAGCATCGACTTGATTGGTTATGCTTGCTGTAGATATGAAGCATGCGCAGAGCCATAGGACCTACTTGAGATATTTTATGTCGTTGAGAATATTATCACAAAAGATGGTTTTTATGCACTGGTTTTTACTATTTATGACAAGATCTAGATATCATTGATTTTGAAACCTTGCATGGCCTTACAAGCCCATTTTTGATATTATGAGATTGAAATGAGAATTTTTTGTATGTTTTACCAATTTTTAGTGATAAATGAGATAATATTCAATTCACTACTATTTTAAGATATTACTAGACTCGGTGAATCTTGAACACTATACATTGATTATTCATGTTAATCTGTCCTTGGTGAAGCCTGTGCGATCTATATTAATGATTTATATGAGCTTTAGACTTAGGGAAGCCCGAGTATCTGTTTTGAGATCATACTGATTTAGAATTGGGGAAGCTCAAGAATTAAATACACTGACATTATGGTATTGAACTTTAATTCAGATGATTATTGATAAAATATATGGGGAGGCCCTTCATGGACTAACATGTGTATAATCGAGGAAGGATATACAATTTGATCTTTGGGTATACGGGGAAGTCCCTCAATAAGTATTCGACCTTCCGGACCTAAGAGTACTGGATGGGAGCATACACAAATTATTTCACATGTAATAGTACCATTTGTATTCACGTGTATGTTACTTTTTGCTCATGTTTTTATTTTTACCTTATGGTCTTATAGGAGTCTAGCAGGTGAGCTTTACCTGTTTGTATATCTTAGTGTTATAGGGTGCTGCAGAGACTCTCTTTAATTATTTTCGTTCTACTCTAATATTATGGATTAAAGTTATATATCTGTTGGATTCCCTATCATGTTTCCCTTGTTGGTATAGTTGTTGTTACTAGCCACCCTTCCCTTTTCTGTTATTTGAGGTTACCAGTATACCATCATATCTATTACACAGTTGTTTTCCTTGATTGTTTAGAATGAATTCAGTAATGTTCTCTCATTATTTTGAAGGAGCTTTCCTTGTTGGTGGCTATTTACTTAGGATATTTATCAATCGTATCCTATTAGTTAGTCTCTACATCTGGTCTACTTGTTTATTTCTGTGACATGCATTTTTTTATCTTTTATTTATTTCTCTAATTTCTTATATATCCCCGGATCGATTATAATGCTTGTTGGGTGCCTGTTGTTTTGGTATTCATACTACACTTTAGCATCTTTTACTATAGATTCAAGTATGAGTGGTCAACGCTAATTTAGGATTTGTGCTGAGATCTTATTTGCTGAGGTAGAAGATGGCTTATGATGTTCGCATAATTTCTTTACCATGCTTTATATCTCTTTATAATATTGACTTCTGAGACATATATTGTATTTTTGTTTCAAACATTGTACTCTTGTTTTAGTGCTCTTGTACTAGACATCAAGTTTTGGGGTTGTTATTGACTTATTTTAGACTTTTTTTTGTCCCTGTCCTTTATTATATTATTTTTCTTACTTTTTGTGCTTGTTGGGTAGTCCTCCTAGGGTGGGATGCAGGTGCCCTCATAACCTCGGATATATTGTATTTTTATTTTAGACATTGCACTCTGAATTCAGCTTGGGTAGACTATGCTGGTTTCCTAGACGACCTCACTGAACATAAATATGATTGATTTTAGAACTTTAAGCCCTATATAAGTTGTATAGCTTCTAACAGACAATTACTGAACATCTCAATTGCTATTGATTTATGTCACTTTGGATATGTTGGGTAGACTTTCTTTATGTAATTGAAAAGACGATAGAAAATTTTAGAGTTATTTTTTTCTTATTTTGATCAAGACTGACTCAATAAAAATAGTAAAAAATTAATGAAAAAAATGAAAAAAAATTATTGAACAAAAGATGTCTCAATTTGGAGAATAAGGAAAAATGAGGTTATTTGAATTCAGATGACTAGATTCGGTTCCACGAAATGCATTTGAATTAGTTGACCTAATCTGTTCAATCAATCTAAACTTTGTTCTTTTCTAATTTTTTGATTTTGAAGTCATCCTTTTGTGTTTCGACTTCTATATTTAATTAATTGCTCACATTCAATTAGTGGTGCCTAAAAAACATTTTCACCAAAAGCCTCTCATTTTTTTCATTAGTTTCTCAACTCAATGTCGCCTGATGGTGTCCCTTAGGGTTTCACCAATAAACTCTCTCATTTTTTTTTATTTTCTCTCAACTTATGATTACTCTCATGGATGAGCCTTTCCTATTTTACTTAGTCTTCAACTTTTTGTGCATAGAAAAAATGTAGTTTTTTGTATGATAATTACCACTGAAAGCATATTTGACTTGTAACTTTTATAAATTAATCTGAAGGTCCTTATTTATACTATAACACGGCCTTTAGATAGGGTTAGAAAAATGGAATGATATGAAGGGTTAAAGATGACGATACAATGATAGGATTGAAATTTGAAACTTTTGAAATAGACTCTTTATTCTTCTTCTTTTCTTTGTAGGATATAAGAATATTTTTTTTGCTTAAGTTTTCGTGATTAGAAAAAATTTTAAACTATTTTTAATTGGACCGAACCTAGGGAAGGGCTGACTACATATCTTCCCAAAGAAAAATTAGGTCAAACATTGTTCAAGAAGCTCTTTTTTTTTTTTAACTCTAACCCTTTTCTTTTAAGAAAAAAATTTGAATATTTTTTTGTGCGTTCTTTTTATGACTTTTTTTTTACTTTTTTAAAAAAATTTCCGACTCTTACTTTTTTGTTTGAACATTTATGACCCACTTTTTTGAAATTTTCTATACTATTTTGATTCCAAAAGAAGGGTAATAAAGAAAAATTAAACTAAATTTTAAAATGGGAAGAAAAGGATGACACAACGTTTGAATAGAAAAATAAAATGCTTTCGTCTCATCAATCCTAGAAAATGTCAAACACAAGCACACACTTTAAGAATGAGA
The DNA here is from genome assembly GCA_039654485.1 of Withania somnifera. Lineage (NCBI taxonomy): Eukaryota > Viridiplantae > Streptophyta > Magnoliopsida > Solanales > Solanaceae > Withania > Withania somnifera. The sequence continues at coordinate 14,798 of JBDJHY010331620.1, read as the reverse complement.
AGTGAAAATCACCCAATAACTCTTCATAACATCTATATTAAGTAACATGTATGTCACTTTGCTTCCATACTTGTCAATTACAAAGTTCCTATGGGCAATAGCATCTTTGCAACAGACACATGTCAATTAGATCAAAAATCCTTTTGAATTCTTTGGGTGTCAAAAAATGTTAAACTACTTCAATTCTCTACCCATATTCAATTGTATTTTTTCAGTTTTAACTTCTTGATGCATTTATTCGATGATTAGATAAAATGTCAAGACCAAGCCAAAAATTTCTCATGCATATCATGTCATTAGAATCAAGGTACAGAAAATTATACAAAAAACACCACATGGAAAAGGAAAGAAAATAAAAAAAGAAGAAAAAAAAATACAAAAATGACCGAAAAGTAAAACTGGTATTTATTTATTTAGAAATAAGAAGGATTTGAATTATCAAAACAAGGAGAAGGAAATATGTAATACAATTTTTGAATAATTCAAATTTTTGAAAAGGCAACAAAACAGGCTACCATGGATCATTTTCAGTAAGGAGAAAAATAATTTTCTAATTTCTAAGCTTGATCTAATAACTTGCATATCATCGTGACTATTATCATCCATATCAACCTTAGAAGACAAGTTCTGGATTTTTTTTTCAACTCGTGTGAGTAGATGACCATTCCTCAATTCTGTTATCAATGTCTCTTTCTTAAATGTGACTCTTTTAACACCATGCTTAGTGTTTCATTCTCTACTAGTTATGACCTTGTTGTCCTTGGATTGAGTTTGTAAGGATCACTTGCCGATGTAGACCAACAAACCAATCACCTTAAACTATCTGGATCATAGAGATAGAAAACATGTTAGGGATTTTATTTTCAAAACTTTTTTTCTTCTTCTTTTTTTTTTTTTTAAAAAAAGATCATCAACCCGATAAGGATTGTCTATATATCTTGTTGGAATAAGAATTCAGTGTGCGTATTTCATAAAGTTTTAACATAAGATAGCTAGCAAAACTTTATTATCTTTTTAAAATTTTTAGGAAAGGAAACTATACAAGACTTAGAGAAAAATCTTTTTGAATTTTAAATTTATCAAATAGAGATTTTTTTTGTATTTTTATTTAAAGAATAGTGTAAAGCATCAAATCAAAATTGGATTAACTATTTTTTTATAAAGAAAAGTAAAAGCTTCTTTTTAAGTTCTTGAATAAGAATCGCCCAACCCGGGGAGGCTGGCTACATATCTCAATCAGAGGGAGGAGAATCGAGTGTGTGTAGTTCGTCCAAATACGCACGATGATCTGATTTTTTTTTATTCTTTAAATAAGGATATAATTTTTTTTTTTGAATAAAGATCACTGAATCCAATAAGGATTTCTTATGTATCTAAACCAGATGGAAGAGAATCAGGTGTGCATAGTTCGTCTAGTTTAATTCAAAATTTAAAAAAATATAAATTAACCAAAAGAAAATACAATTTTTTTTATCTTTTTGTTTTAAATGATAAGAAAAACAACATCATTTTTAAATTTTCTCCTTGAGATTCATTCTAACGAAACCCAAAAAAAAAATTTTTTAGATTTTTTTATAAACTATACAAAAGAAAGTAGGATAATTATTTTTTTAGGTTTTTACAAGCAAGGTAAAACCTTTTTGAAAACTTTAGTTTTGAAAAGCATAAGGACACTAAAAGTAGGACTTTTTTGAGTTGTCTTTTATGAACTATACAAAGAAACTAGAATACTCTTATTGTTTTGTTTTTCTAAATAAGACAAATAATTTTTTTTGCTATTAGAACAAAACACTTTTTTCATTTTATGTTCATTGTTTTTTATTTTATTTAAAAAATTGAGACTAGAAAATAACCCTTTTATTTCTCAAACACGCAACAAATAGTCAAACAAAGTCAATAGTATGATAGAAATAAAAAAGACGTAAAGGTCAACCTAGGCTAGGTTTGCTAAAGAGGTTGTTCAGGGCAGTACATGATTGATAGAGACTGCTTTAGTTGTCTGCTCACTCCATATTCCCACACTACCCCTTCTAAAGATTTGGATGACTCAGAGAAAAAGTCGTGTTTATTTATAATGTACTCTGAGGCTTGTTGGAGAAGAAAATAATTCAAGATATGCACATGAATGATAGATATCAAAGAGGTAATATGTAGAATAATGCGCTAAACATACAACACACAAACAATTAACAAAGGAACAAATCAAGAATGAAAATATGATATCTATTCAAAAATTTTAAATAAGCCAATACAAATTATTTTTTTCAAACTTGAATTTTGAATTTTTCATCGGAGTTGCTAGAGATGTCATACCCTTTTTTTATCCGAAAAACAAATGATTTACATGAATTTTTATTTAAAAAATAAACAAAAATGTATGAGGCACTTGACATTGAATTTGGTTTTGTCAAGTTACCGGTTAAAACCTCTTCTATAAAAATGATGTGGCTCTAACCTAATCAGCGCCAGTGATCCCCATTAAGAAATTCTGTTAACCGAGAGAAAGGCATGAGACACCTCTCGATCCCATGGTTTCAACACAATCGCTTTAATTCATATGTATTGACTTAAATAGAAGCTCTATTTAATATACGAATAAACCGCACTAGCAAACACAAAAAAGCATCCAAAACAATTTAAAATAATGTTCAAATTATTACAGTATGAAAATAAAAATTAATGCAAAAAATAAACCTATTTAAATTCACTAGCCTATTCATACTTCCTCCAATATCTTGATCTTCTTCCACGGACGATCTTATTTTACAAAGTACTTTGGGCCATTTCTTAAAAAAAAAAAAGATTACATATTAATGAAAGCGAATGGAAAGAGAAACACAAGCCATTCAATGAACCTAGATTTTCCTACCCGAAGTCACTAAATAAGACTAGAACCATGAGATCAGATTAAAAAATTAATTAGCTTCCCAAAGTTAATCTCAAAATCAAACTTGATTTTTCGTACTTATTCACAGTCTATTTATTACTGTCTTACAACAAATATCTTACAGTTTCAACTTTGATATATCTAACCAAGAGGAACAATGATAAGTACATAACATAAAATAAGATTTTACCAAAGAGAATTAAGGAAATAGTTCATCAAAGAACGTACAATATTATGCTCCAAAAAATTAGATAAATATGGGCTTAGGAATGGTACTCTAATTTTGTATTGAAATTAATTGCAACCCAGAAGACATCTTAGCTGAAGACAACTAAAAACATTTTACTGGTTGAGGACGTGAATGCGGGGTTGGAACCTTGAATTAAGGCCTCAAACCGTTGATAAGTTCAAGCAGAATACCAACTAATTTTGATATTTATGGTTAATGATTGAGAAGAGATCTAATTTCGAGACTCATTAATGAAAAATAAGTAAATAATGATGATGACTTTATTTTTATAATGACCTTCTAGTTATTTTTGTGGTTTTATGCTTTTCTTGCACCCTCTAAGCTTTTTTGTAGTGGCTCCAAGTCATTTATTACTTGTTGGGGCTGGTGGTTTGGTTCTTGGTCATTCATCTGGATCTTTGGTGATTTGGTTCTTGGTCATTCATCTGGATCTTTTGTTAGTTATTTTTATATTTATGGAACATTAGCTTTTGAAATCATTTACTTTAGTTAACATTCCTTAAAAATGAACTTGGAATCGAATTTGAAGGTTCCTCTAACTTCAAAACGTGGATTTTGGTCTGGACAGACTCTTTTTTTTGGGTTTGGAGACCTTTATTTTGATTCTATCTTATTTTGTGTATTTTATGTGTTTTAGAGTTGGAAAGTTTGATGTCATGACCGAATTTCTCACGTCATGAAGGCACTTACAACCCATCGTATGTGAACCAACTAACAATATCATAACCAGAAACAACTAATAAAAGCAAAAGATAGTATATAACTTAATAAAAGATGCTACAGAAGTCAGATACCTTAAAGAAATACCCAAAACTTGGTACCTAGAACAATGAGACTTTAAAATATGAATACCTTATAAAGTACAACTGACAGAACATAAAGGTAAAGAAAGGTAAAATGGACTCCAAACACCAGGAGCCGTCCTCTACTCCTGGGTCAATGACTTGAGCTAAATCTCATAAATCAATGTCGATTGCTCGTACTAGGATCTACACCAGAAAGATGTTAAAGTGTAGTATGAGTACTAAATAGATGAAGAAATTGAGACCCAATTGTCATCTTAGGCTGACTGGGTATATATAATAAAGAAAAATAGTAACTAGATAGATAATGAAAGAAAGGTTACAGAAGTCAAGCAAGTAGAGCAAAATACGGAAGAACTAGCTAAGCATGATATAAAATTTAAACAATCCTATAAAGCTAGCTAACAAGTGTTGAAGATTCAGGGAAAAGGGAATAGGAGAGTACCTGATTCCATGCTCAACTAACAAGAGAGTATTAAAGAACAGAGGTATGATGGTATACCAGTAACCTCAAGAAAAAGGACAAAAGGAAAGGAATATCTATAATCAAGTCATGAAATAATATATAGCATCAAGGAAAACCCCAACTAATAATATAATAAATAACTAGTTGCGAAGGCTAAACAATAAAATCATTAAGCTAAGATCACAATGAGCGCCCATACACCCAATAGATACATACAAGTGAAAACAAACTTTCCGACCTCCCATAATATCGGAGAGTACTAGGAACAATATAAAGATTTGTATTTTTTATACTCCTTTGCATGTAGGAAGTTTGTAAGAAAACAATGATAAAACTATGAAGAATAATATGATATGATGCTAGTAAAACTCCCGTATGTTCTTCCTCTGAAGTGACAAGCCTGGTAGGAAGCTGTCATCCATATACCTCTACTTCCTAATACAACGCTTCTCTGTCCGCCCATAAGCCCATATCAGCAAGGTCCATAGAGGTGCAACCCCATATAACTCATAATCGCATACTGTACTTAGACCTTTATCGAGTATATCTCAATAATGTCAATTATCAATTATTGTGCCTAGTTGCAGTCGGATCTAAAATCAATAAAAAAACTCAATGTATAACTCTTGACCATAATTGAGTCTGGTATCAACTTAAAAACAGTGGATAAATCCATATTTAACATTATATCACAAAAAGGCGGTGAAAATCATCATTTTTATACTCATTTTAATCTCACAATACTAAAAATAGGCAAACAAGTCCATGCAAAGTTCAAAAATTTAGTGATGTTGGGCTGTTGGCTATATAATAATAGAAACTAATACATAAAGATTAGTCTTTTTTATGATAATATTGTGCACAACCACAATAAATAGATCACAATCATCCTATCAATCCTGTACAAGCTCAGTATCATTACAACAACTATTAACCATCTAGTTGATGTTTAAAACTCATGGATATTTCTAGTAATCCCACCATCTATGTTTCTGAGTCAAGAAAAGACTACAGGGGGTCACAAGATAGTTTATAATCATAATACAACATAAGCAAAAGCTAAGAATCAGACTAAAAGAAGCAAATAGTGCTAAAGGTACCAACCTAAAAATACAACCCAAGGATAATGTAAATACTAACAATTATTTGAACATAAACCCAGTCTATGATCGATAAGCTATAACCAACCTGATATTCGAAGAACAACTCACAAATATCGAGAAATTAAGTTCAAACTACTCCAAAAATGCTCCAACAATCACAAAACTATCAAAATAATAATCTACACATTAAAAGAAATTAAATGATACCCATAAAACTATGATTCCAACCGGGGTCAAATATCGAGTCAAAATAGGCCCATGGGCCCAGTAACCCAAAGCTCTAAACAAAGGTGTCAATGTGTTTCTCTCATTATCAAGAACTTATACCTAAAATTTGGAGTAAATCATAGCTAAGAACAGGCTAGAATAAATGAATAAAGTGAAGAACAATGATGAAATTTAGGAATTTAGTGATGAGATTTAGGAATTTAGTGATGAAATTCAATGAGATTAGATTGAAAACTTCCCAATAATGGAAGAAAAGATGAAAAAATGCAATCCCAGATGTTACCCAAGCTCACATGAAAAACCCTATAGTTTACTAGTAGAGGAAATCTAAGTATTGAAGAGAAAATATGAAGAACATAGAAGAAAATTTAGGGTTTCAACTATTTATAACCATCATCGAGTACACATCGCAATTGTATAATGTCTAGGCACTCTTGCAATGGGGAGACATATTGACCTTGCAATCGCATTGAACAGGTTCGTTATTGCAAAGAAGAGATAGCCAATACATTGTAATCACGTGCACCACAACCGCTATTGCAAAGGGTAAGGAAATTGGAGATTGCGATGGCGTGCAAGACCTACACTATCACGTAGAGTAAAACTGAGGTGCACCAAAACTATGCACCAGCAATGGGACTAGAGAAAATCCAATCTTGAAAATAAGGTTCGGAACCAGATGAACACAAACAAAATATGCTACCTATATGGACATGCCATTCCAGACTCAGCGGTGTAGATAAACTTCTAATTCGAGATCATTTTGGCAAATTGTTGACTAGAATTAACCCTTGATATAAATTTCCAAAATTTCAACTGAGTACTCAAAATGATCTTGACTAGTCTGAGACCCAAGCCAACAGCCACCTAACCTAAACTCGACATGTTGGAGCTGATGGTGCTATCAGATTTTTAATATGACACTTTGATTATCAAAAGTTGATCGAAGTAAAACTTTTAAACTCTAAAATACTAAAAACACATAAAACAAGTTAAAATCACAATAAAGAATTTCAGACAAAAAATAATAATCCTTCTAGATGAAAATCCAAATTCTAGAGCTAAGAAAACTGTCGAAATTCGATTTAGAGTTTATTTTCAAGGAATGTTGATTGGAGTCAATGATATCAAAAGTTAAGGCGTTAAATAGGAAAGAAGACATAACAACCAAATCAATGACGAGAGCCACCAGTCCCAACAAGTCATAAATAACTTCAAGCCACTATAAGAAAGTTCTAGGATATAAGAAAAGTATGGTAACCCAAAAATAACTAGAAGGATTGTTATAATATCCACTACTAAAAAAACTTTCATCTTCAAAGTAAAAATAAGAAAGTAAATGAAGGCACAAACATCTGTAGCTACTAAGCACGTAACTTACTTTCAATTTATTAAGTAGTTTCCCCAATCGGATGACCCCTCCGTAGCTTTACCATTGGAATTTACCCAGACCATAACTTTCTCACATCCTTGGCTAAAATGAGCACTGTTTCCTCCACCATAGAAACTCTCATCCACCTGAACCTAATCATATCGAAGTACATGGGACTCAACATAGATACATGGAAAACTGGATGCACAACTTAAAATATTGGAGGAGTGGCTAGTGTATAACTGACACTACCAATGCAACTGAGGATCTCAAAGGGACTAATATACTTGAGGCAAAACTTGTACCTCTTCCCAAACGTCATCACGCCCTTCATGGGAGATACCCATAAAACAGAAGATGACTAATATTGCATTATAAGGCATGGTGTCTATAGTATGAATAACTCTTCTGCCTACTCTGGGCTTACCAAAATCTATCCTAAATTAAATGAAATTTATCAAAAGCATCTCAAAGAAAGTATGTACTCTGAATCCTGGACTTAAAGCCATCAAACCGACCCATTGGAGATCGACACCACCTACCATACAAAGCCTCAAAAGGTGAAATATGAATATTTGAGTGGTAGCTATTATTATAAGCAAACTCTACCAAGGCTAGGTATTGATCTAAAAAACCACAAAAATCAATAACATTGGCTCACAACATGTCCTCCATGACTTAAATATAAATAGTCCTCTAGCACTGACCATCCTTCTACGAGTGAAAAGCTGTAGAGATGAACCTCTGTACCCATACCTTGCTGAATAGATCTACAAAACTGAGAAATAAACTGAATACCACGATCTAAAATGATAAAAATTGGAATGTCGTGCAACTGACCCACCTCAGTAACATAAATCTGGGCTATCTTCTCTGCAGTGTAGGAAGTATGAACCATAAGTGTGCAAACTTAGTCAACTCACAAAGTATATAGAAACTTTGAAATAAAGTCCATAGGATCCATTTTTGGGAATGGGAAGCCATCGCATCAATCCACCGGGTCTCTGATGCTCAAACTTGACTTGGTAATAGTTCAAGCATCAAGACACAAACTCTACAATGTCTCTCTTCATACCAATCCACTAGTAAAAAATTATCTCATATCTCTATACATTTTAGCTGTACTAGGATGGATGGAATATCTGGATCAATAGGATTAATGAAGAATCAACCACATAAAATATATAGCCTTCAGAACACAAATGCGACCTTCAAATCTCAAAGTACCCTATGCGTCTAATGCAACTCTTTGGGGCTCACCCCTTAACAACCAATCACAAACATCAACCAAATCTGGGTCCTTAAATTGATCCTACTTAATCTAATCAATAAAGTAGAACAGACCTCAACACTATCAAGTATGCAACTCGAATACGAATAATTGGTCAGCCAAAGAGTGGATTTCTAAAGTTAACGACCTCTTGAAGTTAAAAGTGTTGCCAAACTATCCATGCTCACTGATTTCCAGTTCAAGGCATCTTCTACCATATTTCCTTACCTAGATGATCCAAGATAAAGATATCATAGTTCTTTAGTAATTTGATCCATCTGCACTGTCTAGAATTAAGTTCCTTCTAATTCATGATGTATTAAAGACTATGATCAGGGAAGATCTTATAATGCACTCCATATAAGTAACATCTCTAAATCTTGAGCGCAAAGACTACCACCGCCAACTCTAAGTTTTTGAGTGGGGTAGTTGCATTCATGAGTCTTCAAATGGCTCAAAGCATAAGTAATGACACGATAGTGCTGCATCAAAATCCAACCCAAACAATTGTCAAAAGCGTCAAAATACATGGAGAAACTCTGACCCTCAACTGGTAATGTCACACTAGAGTAGAAAACAAAATGTACTTAAGCCACTAAAAGCATGACACATACTCATCTGACCACCGGTAAGGAACCACCTTTCAAGTCAATCTAGTCAATAGCCCTACAATAGAAGAGAAACCCTCTAACATATCATCTGTAGTACCCATCTAACCAACAAAATTACAAACCTTAGTAGGAGTAGTCAGTCAAGGCCAATCACAAACTGTTGCAATCTTAATTGGATCTACTATAATACCATCTTAGACACTATGTGTCCTAGGATAACCACTGAATCAATCCATATTTTGAGAACTTGGCATACAACCGATGATCACTCAAAGTTTAGAGCATGATCCTCAAATATTGCTCATGCTCTTCCCTACTTTGTAGGTATAATAAGATTAAAGAACACAATAAATAAGGAATTTGAGTAGGACCCGAACACAAGATTCATCGAATCCATAAATGTTGCGGGGGCATTAGTCAACCAAAAGACCTCAATAGGAACTCATAATAGCCGTATTATGTCCTAAATGTATCTTAGGGATCTCTTTCACCCTAATCATCAACTAATAATAGCCTAACCTCAATTCAATCTTAGAGAACATGGCTAAACACTGAAGTTGGTCATATGAATCATCAATCCTAGGCATAAGATACTTGTTCTTCATTATGCATATAATCAATACACATATGCATAAATCCATCTTTTTATTAACAAATGGAATAGAAGCACCCCACACTGAAACACTAGGCTTGATAAAACCCTTATCTAACAAGTCCTAAAGTTGAACCTTAAACTTTCTCAACTCATACGGATCCAACGGTAAGGAGAAATGGAAATGAGACTGGTGCATAACTTTAACTCAATAGAAAAGTCTATGTCTCTCTTAGGTGGTTGGTTAGGTAGGTAGGTCAAAAACATTAAAAAACTCACTAACCATACGGCCAACTTAGGAGATAATGTATCCATACTCATATTTTAAACATAAGAAACATAAGCTAAGCAACCATGAGAAACTAATCTCCTAACCTAAAGGTAAGAAATGATCCTTGATGATGCATGACCAATAGAACCCTATCATACGATCAAGGATACATTATAAAAAACTAAGGTATTGATCTTGGCATAAAAATCCATGACTCGGTGTGGGGATAACCAATCATGCCATGTATCACATAAAGATTCAACCATATCCAATGGAATCAAATCAACCCAAGTCTCATAAAACCTAATAATTATCAAACAAGATCTCATAACATAATCAACTACTAAAAAATCATCTACTAGGGTAGAATCAGATAACGGTGTAGGCAATGGATAACTAGACACTTTTAAACACAGAGAAAAATATAAATATATATAAGAACACATAGAGCCTGGATCAAATAGAGCTGAAGCTAACTGATGGCATATAGAAATGGTACTTGTGATAATATAATTTGAGGCCTTTTCCTCTTACCTACACAATATAATATATAAATAGTGACAACCACTATCACAGATACTATTTTACCCCTTCTTTACCATGCTGAGAAAAATCCCTACCATGAAATCCACCACCTCTACCCTGGGGTGCCGTTGCTCGAATAAGCTGAGTTGGTATAATTACAGGCTAAAAAAATCCCCTTGGGGATAATCTCTTGCAATATGGCCCAAGGAACCCTAACCATGACATAGCCCATACACTCTACTCTAATGGTACAATCCAGATAAACCTAAATGGCCACCACTACCCTATGAACTAAAAGCAGTACCCTTCAAGGACTGATTAAATAGTTGAACCTCATAAATATACTATGCAAACCATCATAAGAATTCTGAAGTGATGCATGAACAAGATGAATAAATTTCCCTTGTTTCTAATGCTAAGAAGTTCCTATTCCTCAAGAACCTGATGCCCTACCACTATATTGAGATCTTTACATCTTTTGTGATGTCAGCGTCTCTTATCCTTACTTTCACGGTTCTTACTGAACAATCCCTCCATAGTATGGGCATGATCTAAAATAGTTAGAAAAGACTCACCACTAGAAACAATTATCTCAGCGGTCTTATAAATTTGAGGCCTCAACCTATAAGCGAAATGATGAATCTTCTCTGCCTTATTAGGCATCAACATAGACCTAATCTCAAATAAGTGGACAAATTAGGCCTTATAATCTACATCTGACATTGTATCATGTTATAGAGTAACAAACACATCTCTCCCTTTCTCTTTGTCGACACAGGAGATATATTACCCAAAAAGACATTATGGAATATACTCTAAGTCATGGTAGGTGTAGTGGATTATCTAGTATAAATATAGGATTTCCATCATTGTTTTGGAAACGCACTCATCTGGAACACTGTGAAGTCTACTCCATGCGTCTCTAACATATAAAGGTATACAAACCCTCTTGATACCTCTTATGAAATACTGAGCATACTTTCCAGGAGATTTTGTAAACCTAGAGGGATATTCAACCTCAAGAACCTGCCTAATTCTTTCTTATCTTCCTCAAACATAAGTGGGGGGATGAGGCATGGGATGTATAACTGAAAGAGTCAGTAGATCATGGTACATTACAACATATATCAAAACTAGAGGCATCTAAGATGGAGCAACTATGGCAGCAGGCTGTGCTCCCAAACCATGAGCACCCAAGACTTCCCTTTGAGCAAATATATGGGTCCCATCAATAGAATGACCACTAACTATACAAAATAATTGCAATAGAACACCTCAAATATTTGGTGTAAGAACTAGAACTGGAGCTGGCTCAGGTGCAACATAAGCTAGTCTATGCACCCTAGGTTATTTCTTAATCGATATAGGTTCGGGCTTAATATTTGGAGCCTGAACTAAAAAAATATCTCTCTTGGGTGTTGTAGTCTACGAAAATCCTCAACCTTGAGTTCAAACTCTATCATGAACACTAGTTTGAGCTCTAACTGGTGGGAGCAATAGGCTTCTCATCTGCTGTTATATTCAAAGATTGTGTACATTCCATCTGTAAGAGTGAATAAGAATAAATGAGATTTCAAGAGACCAACTGTGATATAACACTTGAAATAGAAATGAAAAGAGGATGTAGCTTACCAAACATAGGATACTGACATCTTTATACCAATCTATATGACTCTACTAGACATTAGCTCATGTACCGAGGATACCAATGAATCTAGCACTCTAATATAATTTTTGCTTACTCTTTCACTTTTATTTTGAAATCCGGCTTGTTCTTGGCTATGGTTTGGACCCAATTTATCATGACCTAATTTCTCAGGTCAAGAGGGAACCTACAAGCTACTGTAAGAAAACCACCAAAAAATATCATAAAATAAAAAACAATGGATAAAATAAAAAGACAGTATATAACAAAATAAAAGATTCTACAGAAGTCAAATACAAAAAAAAATCCCCAAAACCTTGTACCTCGTAAATGAGCCTCTAAAATATGAATACAAATCTCATATATGAAAAAATTCATAGTTTGTCTTAGAAAGTACAACTGATAGAACATAAAGTTAAAGAAAGGTAAAATCAACTCCAAATGCCAGGAGACATCCTTTACGTTTGAGTTATAAACTCATGAAAAAACATTACAAATAAACGACGGGTGCTCATACTAGGATCTTCGATAGAAAGATGCAAAATTGTAGTATAAGTACTAAATAGACGAAGCAATTGGGTACCCAATTAGCATTAGAAGCCAACTGAGTTTATATAAGAAACAAAATCAATATATCGATAAATAATGTAAGAAACAACACATAAATCAAACAAGTTGAGTAAACTATGAAAGAGCTAGATAAGCAGGATATAGGTAAATAAATAATCTTATAAAGCTGGCTAACAAGTATTAAAGATTTAGGAAAAAGAGAATAGAAGAATTCCTGAATTCATGCTCAACAAATAACATAGTAATAAAAAAAAAATAGGCACTACACCGGTATCCTCAAGAAAAGGATAAAAGGCAAGAGGTATCTATAATCAAGTCATGAAATAATATACAACATAAAGGAAAAACTGAATAATAGTATAATTAGAAACTAGTAAAGGAGGATAAACATTGAAATCAGTAGTCTAAGATCCCAATGAGTTCCCTATACACCTGAGGGATATATACAAGTAAGAAAAAACTTTCCAACCTCTCATACAATCGTATAGTGTAACCAACAATCAGCAAACAATGATAGAAGTATGAAAAATGCTATGATATGATTCTAGTAAAAAATTCCATATACTTTTCCTCTAAACCCACAAGCTTGGTAGGCAGGACCCATCGAAGGCCACAACTTGTATACCTCTGCCCACGTATACCCCTTTTCTAGTCTCCTATAAGCCTAAATTGGTAAGGCCCACGAAGGTTGCAAATGCATACAACTTATAATCTCATACAGTACTAATACCTCTATCAGGTCTATCTTGAATCTAGCATGTTAAATGGGATAAAGTGGATTTAGGGCCTAATTTTGACTTTGATAAACATTTGAAGTTCAAATGCTCGAGTTTGAAAATTTTCAAGTCCATTAGCTCCAAGGGATTATTGCTATCCTATTAGTACCTTTGGTTTTAATTTTGTGGTTGTCATTTCTATTTTAGGGGATTAGATGAGATAAGCAAGAATTAGGTCTTATTTTGGATCCTTAATAGATATTGGATCAAGATGACCCTGGATCCATGTTTTTATGATCTCATTGAGTCTAGAATATTATTTTACACTTAATTTTCATATATAGCTTGTATATACACGGTTCTAAATGGATCTTGAGGGTCCATGTGAATTTTGTGAGCAATTAAGTTGTCAGGTGGTTGTGAGAAGGCCCCACAAGTTGTACGCTTGCTTGTAGGACTTGAATGAGTCATGTTCTTATTTAGTAATTCATGATTTGAAGATCATGAATCATGGAGTGGGTCCACGGGTTATGATCCCTCTCGCATTGTCCATTTGGGAAATTTATGATGATTTTAATGAGGGTGATCTCCACTTTTCACACATTTTAAAGCCCATATATAACCATTTTAAGACAATTCCTACCATTTATGGAAACCCTAAACCCAATACAAACATCCAGGGTTTTTCTCTTTGGGAAAGTCTTGGAGACTATATTTTTATAGATTGAAGCTCATAGTAAGACTTTTCACCCAAATTCATGCTATTTCTAGATTTATAAACATTATTTCATCTTTATTTCTTGATTTTGAAAGATTAAAATCTAGGTTTTCTGAAACCAAGATTTTAGTTTATAAAGTTGAGGTTTTGTTTACCAAATTAAGCTCAATATTAGATTAAATTTGATATTTTGACTCCTCTAAGTATGGGTAACTTGAATTTCAAAGCATTTGTCAATTTTGGTTTGGGGTTTTGGCTTGACTTTTTAGGATGATTTCTTGACCTAATTTAATTGGTAGTAATATGGGTATCATTATTCATATCTTATCACGATAAATCCATATTTGGCCATATTTTGATATTTTAAAGATGTTGAGGAAAGGAAAAGTGAAAGTTTGATTCATTGCTTTGACTTTAAGGAAAGTGAAGGTTCTTGAATCTTCTACAAAGTATCTTAGGTGTTTATGTGTTATTTTCTTGTCCTTAGGAGTAGTGGAGACTATTGGGGGTGTTTGCATGGGTGAAGTGATGAGTGTTCACTCGGACACTAGAGTCAAGAATGAAAAATTAAAATAAAGGAGTAAAAGTGTAATGACCCTCATGGTCATTTATGATAAATACATGATGTCTTGCATCATAAAGCATTTCAGCAGTTGCCCCAAGTCATTCATTACTTGCTGGGACTGATAGTACGGATCCCTGGCAACTCAGTTGAGAAATATCTCAAAGTTTCTGTTTTAGAGCTTAAAGTAAGTATTCGTTGACTAAAGT
>JBDJHY010331515.1:0-18986 GCA_039654485.1 Withania somnifera | reverse complement strand
ATTCAACCATAAAGCTATTCCATACACATTGCAAGATATTGGACCGGGTATGTTCCTTGGTCATTCATGATAGGAGTAGTGTGAATGTTGTTAGTCATCACTTGGTAGAGGGTTTGAAACTCCCCACTCAACCTCATCCTAATCCCTACAAAATCAAATGGTGTCCTGGCTCAACAATGGTTATGAAGTTAACGTAACCAAGGAAGTGAGCTTGAATTTAAGCATTGACAAATATCGAGAGGAGATGGTATATGATATAGTACCAATGCGATCCTATCATATGTTGTTTGGGTTACCATGGTTGATATAGAGGTATGTCAATTTTCATGATACGCCCAACAAGTACTCCTTTGTAATTGAATGCGCAAGATTAGAATTGCATCCTTGACAACCCAATGATGTGAAAGAGGACTATGTTATCATGAGGAGACTCCGGAAAGAAAAAATTGAACAAATTATTGAGGGAGTAAATTAAGGGTCACCCCTTGTGAGAATGAAGGAAGAGTTGGTTCCGGAACATAAGATGATGAGGAATGATGGAACCGACATACCTTGTAATCCCTTGATGAGCACTAACCAGGAGTTACATTTTGCCTAGTTCCTATTATCCTATTTTGCAGGGTAATGATGAGTTGAATCTCAAAGGTGACATCCAAGTAATTCTTCTCCAAAAAAAATGGAAATTCCAATGAGGCTCTTGTCTAAGGATTCCCTACTTGAAGAGAATGCGAAACCTCTATGCATGGAGAACCATGAGGTGCTTGAGAACAAGTTCTCTAATGAAGATGGCCAAAACCAAGGATCTTTCTATTGGAATGAAGGTAAAATAGATACACCTAACATTCTTAATACAATTAGAGCTTATGATGATGTTTGGAATATGAGTAGTAGCTTCTATTGTATTAAAAGTACCTTATGTTGTGACGTCAAGCCTATGTTTTGTGGTGACCATGATAGCACTTGGTTGCTATTTTATCATACTTATGTTGCAAGTGCACAAACATTAGTTGATCCTTTAGATGATCGGGTTAACACTTCTAGAGTTGATTTGCATCCACCTAATGTGATAACGCCCGAAAAAGAACAATCGTACTAGACCTATATTTTATTGTCTAGCCAAGATGACCCAAGATGTGGAGTTGATAGACGCACCAATGGGAGCTTTAAAATGCACAATAGAGAGCCAAAGGAGGCAAACCCGCACGTGGAAGATAGCTTGGAATCTTTGGAAGACAATTGCAACTCAATTTTAAGAGGCCCAAAAGTATGGGGGACAATTTGTAATTTTGGGCCACTTTTAGGCCCAAGTATAATAATGAAACTTTGACCTCTATAAATAGAAGGTCATTTGAATTGTTTAGGGTCTTTGATCATTTTTGAAAGAACATTTCTTTTTGTAAAGCCTTTGGCTTACTTAGTTCCTTAGCTTGTAGTTAGCGATAACAATCATAGGTAGTTGTTCATAGTTAATAGGCTTCGTGTTGTATCGATAGTCTATTGCTTCGAGAGCGTTTAGGAATGGGTGTATCTTCTAATTGATTTCAACTTTATTTTTTTAATCGATCATCGAGTTGTTTTTATTGTGAGTGAATCAATAGTTTCTTTGTTGGTTGATTAAATTCCGTATTCTTTGATTTCTTTTGAATTCGAAGAATTCACATATCCTTTATTTTTGCATTTTTGTTTAACGTTATGGATCGAGATCCTCCCAGATTGAGGGTCATATCATCTGATAATTATGCTCTTAATTGAATTATTTGTGCCAATAACTTCACAAACGCCAGGTTGTGGGATAATAAGAGGCACATATGGGACCACCTCAAAGATGCATCGATTAGGACCATAAAATATCTAAACACTCTTCTAGATGGGTGGATAGGCTCACATATGTCCCTATGTATATGTTTCAAAATTTTAGGGGATTCGATGCCAACCTTCATTGGTGATGGCCTTGTAATTAACTTGCCTTGGTGACAAGCAACACATGAAAATTCATCATTTGTAAGAATCTTTAGGTTCTTTAATGGGTGCCCAATTGAATTTCAGTAATTCGCCTCATCATTATTGATCCAGAGTGACCTATTCGGTCATGCCACAACATAAAAATATTCAAATCGGTAAACTTCTGGTTTAGGATAGAATGTGCTTCAATTGCACTAATTTCTGCATAATACAGTCCAGAAGACAAAGTTGGCAAATTTCCCAAAACATATTTTGGCTTAAGACATTTTTGGTTATGCCAAGGTATTCTTTATTCATTTCGTTTATTGTCTCAACATGTTACCCATTTCGACGGATATCCTTGAAACTTAACAAGTTTCTTGGGGATTTAAAAGAGAATAAAGCATCTCCTATAACCATTTTTGTCCCCTTAGGCAGAAATATAGTAGCTCTTCCGGAGCTTTCAATCAATTTCGAGTTACCAAAAATTATAGTAACATTTGCTTTTCTCCTCAGTAAGTAAGAGAAGTATCTCTCATCTTTGAAGATGACATGAGTTGTTCCACTATTAATTTACACAGATATCATCGTGATTGAGTATTGATCCAAATAAAACTTAAGGTACATCCATATTTCAAAAAAAAAAAATACAACAAAGTAAATTTTACGTGGTTACTATTAAACAGAGCTTTTACATAAACTTTTATTTATTTACAAATTTTATAGAGATACACATATACATGTCATTAAAGCGATAGAATCTAAATATTTACATTATCGGGGGCTCATCGCCTATTTGATGATCCACTTTTCTTTCAGGAAAAAAGAAATCATCTAAATCAAATTACATGAATTTAATATTATCTTCGATGATAAAATTTACCTCTATTTTATATTCCTCCTTTTTCAACTAGTGAAGCACTACTTGTATACTTGCACGTTGGTGACTAATTGATCCACCCTTGCCAAGTGGTAAAAAGATTAATGCATACTTTTGTAATAGTACCAAAAATTGTGCTCTTTGCATAAAGGAGAAACAAAAAAGTGATTTTTATGCGGCTTTTTTTAACTGCTGTCTTCATTTTATTTTATTTGACTTTTATATAATAAAATAAATATTTATTTTACCTGTTCATATAACTTAAAGAGCTTTCTGTTTTCATATTTCTTTCTTCATTATATTGAAGATAAATATTTTATTTAATTTGAAAATTAATTTGTCTTTTATATTTATTTTATTATTATTATTATTAAATATTATTCATTATTCAATTAATGTATTTTTAAATTATTAAATTTATTACTTTTTTCGTTTCATAAAGAATGATCATTTTGACTTGACTCAAAATTTAAGAAAATAAAAGATTTTTAAATTTTATGATCTTAAATTAACGTTACGTTAAATGTATCAAAATATTTTTTAATCTTGTTGTCTTAAATATGTCATGTGAAATATTAAATAATAATATTGCCAAAAAGAAAAAGATTCATTTTTTTTAAACCAGACTAAAAAAAAAAGTAAGTTATTTTTAAAATGCATAAAATATATTTAAAAATTAATATATTAAATTAATAATAAATAAATATTGTTGATCTAAAGGAGAATTAAATAAGTACAAAAAGTAATAGTCAAATCTAGAATTTTCATAACTTCATTAGAAAGGTTAATTTGGTCAAATATGCCTCTAGTTAAATCCTTAATAAAGAAATGTGTTGTGATTAACGGGAGGAAGGAGGTGGGGGTTAACAAATACTTCCTCCGTTAATTTTTAGTTTTCCATTATTGATTAAAGGCACATACCTTAAGAATTAGTAAATAATAAAGGATAGTTTATTATTTTCCTTAAAATATAATATTATTTTATATTTTTATAACATGCATTGAAAATTGATTGATATTTAATACTATGAGTAAAATAAAAAAAAATAGTAAATAATTTATTGAGTTTTCAAACTGAACAACTATTGCGGTTCTCCTTCGTTTCATATTAGTAGGTTCTGGTTGACTTGACATCCTTTTCTAAAATTATTTATTAAGGACTTATTTTACTAAATTAACCCTATTAACATGCTTTGAAAATATAAATCTGAATATTATACTCTCTCACTTCCTAAATAAGTGCATATTTTTGTGTGTGCTTAGATCATAATGTTTAAGTACATATTATGTCTAAGTATGTGTTTTAGCACGTACTTATACATCATGAGTACATAATAAAATAACTTATTTAGGAACGAAAAAAATGACTTTAGTTAGTTATTTAGTGATAGAGATAGTACTGACAGAACATGATAATTTTTTTTTTGATTTTATAAATAAAACAACTAGATTAAAATAAATATTTTAAAAAAAAATTAAATAAAATAAGTATAATAGATAACTAAAACTGAATGAAGCTAGTAGCAATTATTTTCAAAAATTGTTGAACTTTCATATATCTTTTTTTGCGCCACGATGATGGTCGCATATGGTTGTCTTTTCTAGCTTCCAAGAGCCAATTAAAAGTTTTTTTGGATAATATTTTTTATATGTATTTCTTTTCGTTTTTAAATATTTATTATATTTTTGTTTGTATTTTTTTTAAAAATATTAATTAGAATGTAATACAATTAAATTATTCTTATTTATTATTTATTTTTAATTAATATCCTTCCATTATTAAATAAGTGCATGTTTTAGCATGCATTTCGACATTATAATTTTTAAGGGTCCGTTTTAGTTTGCTTAAAAAAGTAGCTTTAAAATATAATTTTTTTAAAGTTAAATTTTTAATATTTTAAAGTTAAAAATGAGAAGTAGAAGTGCACTTACTTTTACATTTTAACCTTTTATAAGTCATTTTTAAAATATTCAAAAGCTTTTGATGATCGAAAATTACTTAAAAGTTAATTTGATCAACTTATGATCAAAATCGGGCGTTAAGTACATTCATTTATTTAGAAACAGAGGGAGTACTTCTCTCTTTTTCACCATATTAGTGTCTCTCTATAACTATTAATAAGGATAAAATATGAAGAACATATCTAATTATACCTTGATTTTGTGTAATGGACGATCCATTAGGTCGTTTTGAGTATTAGGATAGTTATTCCTTAACAAGACTTTTCTAGACTTTAAATAGGTATTTTAAACTATTCATCTAACGATGAATACACAATTTTTGAGATATAACTTAGATAATTAATTTAATTGGTTGTTAATTAATCAAATTTATAAACTAATTATTTATTGTTAATATTATTATTATACAAGAATGAGTTAAAGTGGGAAGGGTTTGACAAGATAATAATACAACTAGCAGAAAGAAACTGCATCGTGTTCTTTTAATAAGAAACTGTCAATGTCATTAGATTCTTTGTTTTCCTCCATAAACCAATGTGACCTTCATTCTGCTAAGGGAAAAGAATTGAAGCCTTCTTTTCCAAGTTTGGGATGGTTATTGCATTGGACAAATAATTTTTTTTAAAAAATAATAATAATGATTAGTAATGATTGAAGTCTTGATGGGGTAATGTTAAGAAGGAATTAGTAATTTAATTTTAAGTTGTACAAAGTTGTTTCTACTGTTTAAGTCACAAATCACGTAACAGATTATTCCGATTATAGATTTTCATATAGTCAGCACATTCTAATTCTAAGTTATGTTATATTGGTATACCTAATTAAATATTAGATGCATTATATTGTACGACCGTTATTAAATTTATGATATTTAGAGAAAGATGAGGCATAGTTTTAAGCTTAAAACTTAAGAAATATGAGGTTGGCCTATCAACTAAAGTTAAAGGCAGAAATTTGATTATAAATTTGGACTATTTTATTCATAAAATAATACATATTTGATATATTGGAATCGTTCTAAGACATTGGAAAAAGGGAAAATATTGGTGAATTAGCTTGCGTGATTTCGGTTCTTCGATTGAGGTAGGTTATAGTTTATTCTATGTGATAAAGAGACTCTTAATATTGATTGAGAGAGTCATTAAGTAATATTGTGAGTTTTTTATGTGTTTAATTGTTGTGGTTTGGATGATTGATATGTTGTTATGCTTGTTCTGTAATCTCAGGACTGTGAAATCCATAATCTTAAACCTGCTCTATCAAAGTGATGCCTTGAATAAAGAAGGTTTCCTGGATCACTATGACCGACTTTCGTCTCTGTTCGACCAATCGGTCTCACAGTCAGGCAGACGCTCACGAGCAGAATCAACTACTGTTAATAAATTGGAAAGTAACGATAAAGAATGACGAATTAATTATATTAATGATTGGATGCCAAAATTCCAGGGTGAAATCCATAATTTTAAACTTGCTCTATCAAAGTCAGTCTTCAACACAACAGATTCCAGGGTGAGCAATACCTTTTAGCTTGTATTGGATTCTTTCGATCATAGCATGACGTTCTTAGTTTTCAAACACAAACTATTTTATTTACTTATTCTGGTCTCTGATAAAATCTAAGACTTGATATTTTAGAATTAGATGTCCTTGATGTGGTGACTTTCAAGTTTTGGGAATAAGGTATAATAGACTCGTAGTGAACATTTGACTCTTGATCTATATTGAATTCAGTTTCTGTAGTATTATCGTATTGCATAAATTGAGCAGTGAATATACATTGTGGTTTAGGTTCATTGATTCACCCATATGTAGGGTTAATTGTGGATGCCACTCATGGCCCCTTTTAGATTATGACGTGTAATGACAAGTATTTTAGAATATATCTATTTATAATAAAAAAATAAAATATTTAAAAACGAAAAGAGTATGAATTACTCTTGTCATCTGAATACAGCATCTTTATTAAAAAATAATCTAAATTATATGTATATCTATTCTATATATAAAGTCCAAATATTAATCAAATTGCTCTCAAAAAATAAGTTTCTGATGAAAATTGTTGATCTAATTAAATACTAAAAGAACTTCCGGACCTTAACAACATATAGAGCTCCCTCACTCAATGGTAGTTCGTTTTTTGCTTTATTATATATTTGTATGTCGGCGTCAAATTGTATACATTTGGATTAAAATTACCAAGAGCTAACTATTTTGTAAGTATGTGGGATTATTTTGTCTATTAAAAATTTAAATAAATAGAAAGAAGTCATATAATATATTTAATTCACTAGATTCTAAATTTACTTCATTGATATTGAATTATGTCATCAAACAGAAAATATTTAATATATTCTGTATTTCAAAATATATATCAAAGACAAAGTCCTCTAATATTATTTCCTTACACATTCACGTCACTCATTAGTAATAATTAAAAGTAATGATATCAAAGGGAAGGTAATTTTTATCCCATTTTCCCTCTAATACTATGTATTTACCTTCAAACTATAGTACAAAGTTTAAGAAAGATTCATTGTGATTAAATTTATTTATTTTAGCTTTATTGCTAGAGGTGAAATTGTGCCGATAAATATAACGATTAAGATTAATTTTCACTTACAAGTGTTTAATGTTACTTTTATTAATTAGTTTTCCTTATTTCTGCTATACTATAATAGCGAGTAAACTAGCAAGACGTAAATAGATGTGCCTTGTATTTCAAGGGCATCATCATTTTATTAATTTTGTACATTGATAGATTGTTTTAAATCAATTTGATTTTTTAATTTTTTTTTTTGTGAAGCACTTCTTAAATTAAGCTTATTTCGATATGTTTTTATATTTCAAATATCACAGTCGAAATTATTTGTTTTTCATAGTGCGAGTCAATGGACGAGGAAACTAATTGGACATGAAAATATCTTCATATTCCCTAAATATCTCTGAGAATGATTATCTATTGAGTTCAATAAAAAAAAAACATGGTGGACCTTTTTTTTTTTCTCTTCAAAGATCATATTAATTTATATATGATTTTCTTTAATGCGATAATATTTTTATCGTAATTTTTTTATAATCAAAACTCAAACTCAGATTTTCCACAACAAAAATTGCTATATGACTTTTAATAAGAAAATAAAAATTAGGTCTAGCTCAAGTTTAAAAGTTAATATACCTATGATAAATAACTAAAAATTATATAAAAAAAGCCTAAACAACTTCAAAACCATTAATATGGGAGCTCAATACCTCCGAATACCCAAAATTGAAGTCAATAGCCGGTCTACCCCTATATACCCACGTTCATAATATTTATTTTTTGAGCAAAGCATAAATTTGTGAGTAAATATTTCATAAAATTATAACGAATAGTAGTAGATATGACTTTATAAATAATAAACAAACGTTAAGAACCTTAAATAAAATTCATATAATTCAAATATTGAATCCATATCAATTGAAAGTGTGACATTATATATAAAGACATAGTCGGGTGAATTATAAATAAAGATAGATTTGACTATCATAATATAATAAAAAATAAATTTTTAATCTAAAAAAAAAAAATCATCTAAAATAACATACATGAAAAATCACTAGGAACATCCTAATGGAATATGAAAACCACTACGAACCGTTGGATTAACATAAGTACGCAAAAAAAAAAAAAAATCCTATTAAAGTGTTTCGATTTAGGATAATAAGTTAATAAGCTTGGTCTTACTTCATCGTTGCAATAGTGAACTCATTTGGATGAATAATGCTACGTGTCATTTAATAGAGGGACCAATGTAGTTGTCGGCATATAAAGAAGATGTCCCACGTAGGAGTATTTTATGTGAGTGCTACTTGCATAGTGGATAGGGATTAGGGGTTGGCTTACAAAACTAAAGGTCCACGTTAAAAATAGAATGGATTATAGAGTCAATAGCCACCTCATGATTAATAGAAAATCTTACACGTTCCACAAATTTGATTTTCGTTGTCACATAAAAATAAATAAAAAAAATTGTTTTTGTGATCCTCTTTCTTCCCATCTCTCCATCTCTCTTGTTTTTTCTGTAAACAAATTACAGGATTTTATATACTCACTCTCTTTCTTTTTGTCGGATTTAATTTAATACAGAGCTTAAAAAAATTAACAAAATTATATATCATAATTTTAAATTATAATATGTAATTATATTAAAATATTTATTAATTTTTTAATTTTAAAATTATTGCACAATGAATTAGATTTGAAGAGTTACCAAAAAACTATATATTTTTAAGACAAATCAAGAAAATAAATAAATTATGGGCTAAAAGAAGTTATTCTTTCCCCCACCTATTTTCCTTTTACATTTTTTAGAATTCCACATCGATTGTGGGATGATAAATTAGCCTCATTATATATTTTTAAATAATAACAATATTTTAAATGTAGATCACGCAGAGACTTATGTATCAAGTGCAGAAAATGAAAAGATAAATTCATATGTAAGATATACATGCATATTTTTATACATATATCAAGTGTTAATCTCATATATTTGTGTATAGATACATGTTTAGAGAAAATGAAAAGGGAGAAACTCAATCAACTCATTTGCAATTTGAGCTTCAAACAATATTTTTTCGAATCAAAATTTCATTTTCTAGCCACCATATCTAAATTTCAACTCATATATTTTATATTAATTTTATATATCTATACATAGATACATTTTTAGAAGAAGAAAGAAACACAAATTTGTACCCTCCACCTTACCTCGTAAATCTCAGACGCCCACTAAAATCATCCATAAACAATGTTGATCCAGTTTTTTCTATTGAGAAAGAACCTATTTTTCAAGTTTCTTCTGAAAAGAATGTGACCTTTTTGAGATTTTCATTAAAATAACACTAATTGAAAAAAAAAAATTACAATCATTTTTAAATTTTAGAGCGATTCCAATTGAAATTAAAGAGTAAAATTTTGAGAAATTGAAGATAAAGATTAGCTTAAATAAAGAAAGAAAAAAGATATTAATTAAGAAAAAATGTGTGAAAAGTAGGTGAAATTGAGCAGAGAAAAGTGAAGTAGTGCGAAAGAAAGAAGAAAATCTTAAGATTTGAATTGATTTTAGGATTTTAAAATGTATCACAAAAATATTGATATTAATAACGTAAAGTAATATAAACCATAATATTTTAAAATTAATAAGATGAATAATAAATATAGTGGTAATGTTTAAATCTTTTTATAATTTTTCAAATTTAAAAGATTAAAAATTTATAAGCGTCAATGTCAATTTTCTTTGCAACATCTGACAAAAAGGTAAACTTCATCAAATTGAAGGGTTTGGTTTTCATGAACGTCGGTAGAATAATTAATATTTGTAAAGCAATTAAAATTCTCAAACTTCTATAAATTTTTTTTAGGATAATTGCAACTTGCATATATAGATTTTGTGAAAAAGTAATTATTTTAGTATTAATTAATATATATAATCATTTATAGTGGATTGTTATCATCATCATTATCATTATTATTATTATTGATATTATTATTATTTGTTGGTAGATGCTAGCGAAAGAAAGTTGGGCAAATATAGATATAACTTTAAATAATCCGACCACCAAAAAAAGGAAAATATATTGTATCAAAGCAAAGCTAAGAAAAAACATTAATGGAGTTGACAAGTTTAGCATTGTACAAATATGATGATTCTGTTGGGCAACACGTTTATAAAATTGCAAACAAACTTTTGAATTCCAAAATTTGCAAACTTGTAATATATTTTGACGCACTTACTTGGTCATGACGTGAAGACTGCTTATGCCAAATTAGAGACTTATTTAGTACTTCTTTTTAGGATGGCCAAAATACTAATAAAGAGTTTGAAGAAATGAACATCAAACCTAATTCAATTATCAAAAGTTAATTTATGAGCGGAGTATTTATATTCAAGATCTTATTAAAAACTCTAATCTCTAAGGCTCAATTGATCTGTGGCAGAATATTTAGAGTATGGATAATATAAGATCGGAGTCCAATATCAAATTAAATAGCGAATCACACTAGTTAAGTTTGAATATAATATCATATTAATAAGTAAATTTTATGTCTAATTGATCAATATTAAAAGATAGCTAATGAGAAAAAAATTTATCCAAACCATATAATAAGATCAGAGACCTTAATATCCATTGGTGCATGTTGGATCAATAAAGAATTTTCAATTAGCTACTATCGTTTCTTTAGTTAGAAAATGAGTGAATCAACAACTCTTTATGTTTTAGCTAAGGCATCTGCTTTTAAGTTTGGTATGATGAATAGTGGTATGTCTTATTATTTTTTTATTTTTTTGATATACTCGCTTCTAATTTGAGTAATAATTAAAACTAATATATATATGTATACACAACTTTACCATGTTAATATTTTTGGACAGCACAATTTATCTATTTTCATATAGTCTAATCATTGAAATGTTATATTTTCAATTCTTTAGTTGATTGCTAACTATTAAGAAATTTACATGCAGTTTACTCTAAAATAGTCTGACCATTAACATATTATAATTTCATGAATTCATATCATCATATGTGTATAAGTACCTAACAAATATAAAATACCTTCACGTACATTTCATCTTTCCATCTTATTCTTCCTTTTTAAAAAAAAAAAAATATTTCTCTAATTTTGACTACAAAATTTAACAAAGTTAAAAAAAAAAAAAAATTAAATCCCCTACTTTTAAACTAAACATATTTAATATCTCAAAATATCTTTTAATCTTAAACATATTTTGTGGAAGTCTAGAATTTAAAACTTTTAAAAAAAGAAGATATTTTTGCTAATAGACTAACAAAATATGTCAAACAAATTAAAATAAATTAATTACTCTTGCAAAACTACTACTAAAAGCTTGTTTGGATAAAGCTAAAAAGTTAAAAAAAAAAAATATATTTTGTCTTGTTTTTTTTTTTTTCGTGCCCGTGCTCTCCGTTCACTATCTCCTCTTAAGTATTTTCTCACTTACCAAACACTTGGAAGAAATCGAAAAGATGATGAATTCTACCCAAATAAGTACTATAGTTCCAATTTTGGGAAGTAGAATTTGGGGGTTGGAGAATGACGTACTAGTGCTGGTGTCACCAAATGCAACGTCATGAGTTACAACAATTAATCAAATCAACGACCTAATTTTTTGAAAGTCAATGAAATTATAATTAATATTTTGAAATGCATGCCTAGCTTAGTCTTTGAATAGTTTAGTTTGATATAAGATAATAGAAATGACGATCGTATACTTGTTAACAATAGCTAAAAGATGGTCGATGCTAATCGTAATATATAAATAATCCTTGAAATCATCACCATTATATAATATAAAGTTTTTTTATTTCATAAATTATATGATTTTTTTTTTAAATACATACAGATATTTATTAAAAGAAAATCTCAAAGATAATATATTTTCAAAATTAAAAGACAAACAAATATAAGCGCGAATTGATCACACATTCTCTTCACTTATTTATTATTTCTTACAGATTTATCTCCTCTAATCCATATATAATTGGCAATGTAGATGGAATATCCACATGATAAGGGGGAGTCCAATATATTATATCATTGCTTAGATGGTTAACAAAGTGTTTTAATTTGAAGATATCGAACAATAATATTATTGTGATCCATGCTTATTAATTAGTTTCTAGTAGGAACAAACCACCAAAGTCCAAGTAATATACAATGCAAGTACAAGAAGATAGCACACGAGCCTCTTTGTATATTCTTGTTGAAGTTTCAAGAATCAGGTAATTTAATTACTTGGAAAAAAAAAAACATGACGTTTTAGTGTTGGTGTCACAATAGGTAACGTCCTCTGTGACAACATAATGTGTAAAATCAACGAAAGATATTTTATAATGCAATGTTACAAATGTCAAAATGGTGCATAGAAATTTCACCTTTTGTTGAAAGTCAATCCACTAGAATGAATAGTTATCAAATGTGGAATTGGAATACATACTCTTCTTCATTCGAACCAAAACTCATGGTCTTTATAAAAGTATTGTTGAGTTAACACAGTTCAAAAGATTTCCTCAGGCATGCAGATGTATGGCTTAAGAGGCGAAAACATATAATTAAATTAAATAATATATTTTAAATAATTAACTTAACTATTTAATAAATAAATAAAAATATATACAAAAAGATTTTAAAATTTGAATTTTAAAAGTATTTAATTGAAACACTTCATTAAGATTTAAGATGTTTAATTGAGACAAAAACGTAATTTGAGCACTAAATAAAATATTTGGAGAAATTTAAAAGATTAATTAATTACTTATTAAACCTAATTGTACGCAAAAACACAAAAAGATGATATTCAATTATCTTAATCCAAATATTTATACATACATGTAGTAATTAGAAGGTCTTTATATTTTTATTTTTTTTTAGAATTTATAATTTTAGGTCGGCAATGGGATACCTACTGTACAAAGGCTGGCTTATGAAAAGAATGGTCCACTATGCAATTATCTTTGGATGAATTTTTATAACGGTTTAAAATTATCTTTCAATTATTGAATTTAAATCACAATACTTTCTATTTCATTTGGATATTATTTTATTTCGATATTAAAAATATCTCATTCGCTAGCATGAGAAAAACACAAATATTCTTCAACTTAACGATCACTAAATGACACATCATAATTTTTAAATTAAATCATAATCATATGGACACATACCATATGATTCTTCCACAAGCCCAAATCCTTCCAAATCTCTTTTACACAAATGTCCCATTTTTAGCTTTGCTCATTTGGTTAGGTATTTTGCAACCACTAATTATATACATAATTTAGGTCGTGATACGTAATTTAAGTCGCGATACATTTTGAATATATTAGCGATAAATGTATCGCGATTCAAATTATGTATCGCGTGTTAAAAAACGTAGCACAAAGCGTAATTCAGGTATCTAATGTTATAAGGAGTAATTGACTCTTATAATACCGTGTTTTATGTAGTTTACCTGTCTATATACATATTTCAAATTTTACAATTTTTATATCCAAATGCCTAGAGAGTCAAATCACGGAGCTCCTTTACATGGTAAGATAATAATTTTTTGAGACTATTAAAAGTGCCTATATGTGTTGGATCTCCATTTTTGTTAGTCCTCATATAAGGAATTGTCACCATCATAAATGACACATCATAGTTTTATTTTAATTTAATTTTCTTTTTTAGTTTATTATATATTTAAAAATTATATAAATATACTATAATCTTAATAATTAATAACTTGTAATATTTAAAAAATATATTAAAAATTTAGTTGATTCTCTATTCTACCAGCTCCACATAAATAGACAGAAGAAGTAGCATATTATTTTAAAAATTAACATATATCATAGTAATTAATAACTTCAAATATTTTTTAAAAAATAAAAAATTCAATAATATTTTAAATGTTATTATTGAGAATGATGTCAGAGGGAGTAATATATATTATTTAAGAATGATGTTAAAAGTACTACAACATACGGTAATTAAGAAGATAATACAATTATAACAACTTAAAATATTTAAAAGACATATAATAAATTTTATTGGCTCAAAATTCTATCAATGACACACAAGTAGAGATAGAGGAAGTAACATATTTATAAGAAAATTACGTAAAAAATATTATAAATTAAAATAATTAACAATATAAAGTATTGAAAAAATATATGAAATGTTTGTTAATTCTTAAAATTCTAAGTGTGCCACGGGACAAAGAAGATAATACATGTTATTTAAAAATTAAATATAAAATATTATAAATTATAATAATTAATAATTTAAAAATTATATAAAATTTTAAATGACTATCTAAAATTCATCTATATCAGATAAGTAGAGACAAGTGATAGTGATATCACATATATTGGGGTCAAATGTCAATGGCAACCTTATGAATGCAAATTGTTACGCTAATAATTGCTATGAAAGGAAGGTGGTAGGTGAACAAACAAATAATATTAAATTAGTGAATACAATAATAAATAAATATAAGATGATTACTTTGAAGTATTTAATTATAAGAAATTTCGTCAAATTAAATAACTAAATAAATGGACTTTAGTATGCCTTTGCTGTTTGGTGCATAACTCATTGGGTCCTGCGTATTATTTTAATAAGTATATAATCATACGAAAAAATTTCCTGAATGGCTTAAAAATGATTTTTTTTAATGTAATAATTTGAGTTTAATTAAATTTTAATGTGAATATCGTATATTAAATAAATAAATTAATTTGAAACTACTTTACTTGTTATTAGCTAGTAAAGTCTTTATTAATTAGAGAAAAGGATAAACCTAATATAAGTAGTAGTAAAATTGAAATGATCATAAAATTTGACTTATATAATTTTTGTTTTTAAAATATAAATTGAAATTGTGTTTGATTATTAATATAATTTGATGTTATTTTTAGGATGGTATGAGTGGTTTGAAGCAAAAAAAAATTTATTTTTACTTTTCAAATTACATATTTCAAAATTCAGTTTTAAAATTTTAATATTCAAAGATTATATACGAAATTCAAACTCTAGAAATAACTATTAAATTCATTAGACGGCGGCCAAGAGTCTTAATTCCTCTTTTATGAACGTTAATACACTTTTTATAACTATTTGGTACGATGTATAAGCAAGTTGAGCTATAGTTAGATGAATTTATGAGATTTAAATGTGCATGAGGTTTGATCTCATGATTTTCTCTTTTTGTTTTCTTCAGTTAGTTAATTTTATGTAAGGAATTGTTTTCCAAATAGTAAGGAGAAAAGAAATTAGTTGAATATAAACAGAAAAATACTTTTATTCTAATGAAAAAATGATAGGTTCTCGCGTTATCATCGTCGTTGTTCCATCAACACGACTTCGTCATTATTATTTTCATATTCGCCAAAACTTCACAATTAAAATATCGTTATTATAAAATAAGTATAAATTAATACAAAACTTTAGATCATTTTAAGGAATTAATGTGCTCGGTGTGGAAATTTAATTTAATGAAAGATACTTTTAGAATGCAGCCCCTATAATAGATCTTTTTTAAAGTCAATCTAATTAATTATAATTATGAGGTGCTTTTAGTCTTTTTCTTAATTGTGAATCTATCTGTTGCATCTTTCCTCAATCATTTTCTAATATTATCACTTTGTTTTATTTATTTTTTAATTTTTCAATCAAATTTCGATATTCATATTTATATTATTATTATATAAATAAAAATGTATCTATCACAAGTTTTTTTTTTTAAAAAAGTTAAAACAAAACAGAAACAATAAATTTAAAACAAAAGAAGAAACAAAATAGCAAACAGAACAAAAAAAAGGAGCAACAATTAGAAAAAAAGCAGTGCAAAGAAGAAATTATTATTTTTTTTTTAAAAGAGAGCAGCAAAAAAGATAAAACAGTGATTTTTTACAATTAAGGTTCTCAAAAAATATTAAAAAGCAAAAAAAAAAAATAATAAAAAAAAAAACACGAAATTGAGTCTTCATATAAGCCCATAATTGAGCATTGGGCTGAAATGGGCAATTAGTGAAAACACATTTTTTTTTTGGCTATTTTGATAAATTTATATATTTCTGTTCTTTTCCCTTAAAAAATACTCGTCTTTTGTCCAATTTAACAAAGCCCAAAGGAACTACTACTATATTCTTCTCTTTAATTTTCTAGATTTCAACTTTAAGCTATTCTCTGGTGTTCGGATCACAAGGAAAAAGATATTTGGAATCTCTATATAATTATTCAAAATTTTGGCTTCATATCATCAAAGTTGAAAATAAATTATTATGCATTTTATTAAGGAAAATCATAAAAATAGACCATTTAATTAAAATAATTATATTTACGTAGCTCAAAACGCGAGCTCAGTTTTTGTGTGGTATACATGTTTATATATTTTTATATATTTAACGTACACAGATTTATAAACATGTATAAAACTGGCAAAAAAATATTTATACATACTTTTAAGCAGTTATATAAAATTATACGAATTTGTACATAATAACACTATTATATACCTTATACATTATTATACAATACACACAAAAAAAAACGAAGAATAAGAAGAAGACGGAAAAGTGCAAAAATTGGAGCACATTTTGGCTCCTGGATAGGCGCTCCAGAGCCGAGATCTTGAGGACCATTTTGTGTATTTTTTTTTTTTTATATTTGACCAAAATAAGTAAATAATTTGATCAAATGGCCGTGTTGTTTTCCATTTTATTTATGCTAGTTGAAAAACCCGATTTGTTGTTATGTTGAGGCCGATCAAATCATGGTTAAGAGTGTTGAGTTTATAGGACACAAGTAGTGAAAATCATATTAGAAAAGTAACTCATTATTGTTGAACAAGTGTTTTAATTTTAATTTTTTCTTGGGAGAAACTTGAATTGAGGAGGTTGTGTTCAAAATTTGAAGTATTTGATAGAGAATTAAATTGATTTTGAACGAAATTTAGAGCTGAAAATTGCAGAAGAAGTTCGTCTCTATAACTGATAATATGTGATGCATTTTTATACTATGTTATGCGCTTTTATACGAAATGCAAAATATACATTATGTATATAGATGTCTATAATAAGGATGTATAAGCACCACAAAGAAAAAAATTGGTGGTTCTTCTAAATCATTCGGGCCTTCTAATTTATAAAAGATGTACAAAGTGTATAAATAGTATATATTTCATACTTATAATATACATATTTATATACAACATGTATACTTATTTTGTATACTTCGATCACATTGATAAAATAATTCGACCAAAAAAATATACATGTGTAATTTTTCTTAGGAAAAAGT
The DNA here is from genome assembly GCA_039654485.1 of Withania somnifera. Lineage (NCBI taxonomy): Eukaryota > Viridiplantae > Streptophyta > Magnoliopsida > Solanales > Solanaceae > Withania > Withania somnifera. Next base: position 1,353 of record JBDJHY010331515.1, on the reverse strand, counting down.
TTCCTGGAGCTCAGCTTGAGCCTAAGATCAACTTGGTGTGGAAAAAAGTTTGTATTAAATTTAAGGTAAAATTAGAGAAAATATCCACTAGGTCGAAATTCCTCATCGAAAATAACCTAATTATTATTTATTACATGAAAATTGTTCATTTGAACGAATTGCAGTTTTCAGCTCATTTCTTTCCTTCCTTCCCTCCTTCTTCTTCAGGATATTATTACCTAGGTTCCTAAACTTAGAATGGATGGCGGAGCGTAGGTCGCAAGCAGTTATATGGATATGGTGCTTTACCCGTAGACGCTTCTCTAAAGAATTGTATTCTTCTTCTTCATTGCTTTCCTTCTTTTTCGTAATTGAAAACGTGAACAAAGGTTTAGACTCTATGTCTAACCATTAAAGTTGCAACAAAGCTTGATTCCAAAATTTGACGTGCCGAAAACATAAATCATTTCTAGTGAATAATAAAACAAAAACTCAAAGCATCAAGAGGAGCTTACATCTAAAACTCGAGATTGTTTATAGGAGATTTTAAGTTGATCAGGATTGAGAAAAATATGTATATGTATATATTGTATAAATGACGTATAGGGTTGTATATACATCTCTGATACATAATTATACTATCATATATATAAGGTTAGATGATAATTATACAATATCGATAATTGATATATACATATGACTATTTTTGACATATTTCAGTGCATGTGTGTGTGTATATAACTAAAATATTTATAATATAAATATATTATAAGTAGTATAATTGAATTTCACACATTCTATTACAATTTAAATTAGTTTATGTTTTTAGAAATATATTATATTTGTTATGAAATACGAACTATTGAATCCATAACAATATACAATATTGAATTCGAATGGTATAACAAAAACACAAAGTAATTACTCAATAAAATGGCCGAACGATGCATGTATGCTTGTACCAAAAGAAATATTAATTGTACTGTCATTTTACTGCAACTACATGTATGTACTTTTTCTGAAGATCAAATTTTTACTTTTTATCAGGGACAACTGGCATCCACACCCATGTACAATTTTTAGTCCCAAACACTGTTTCTTCTTTCTTCAGACTTGTTATGTTCCTTCTACATGCTCTCTTTTCCCTCTCCGTATTTTGGATCTTTGTTAGTAAATTGTATGGAAAATGGATGCATTATTGGTTCTTCTCAGCAATTTTTTTTTTGTATTAAGACTATTAGAATGAAAGAGACTGTTTCCAACGCTCGAACCCATTACTTCCTTATAGAAATGTAAAGCAAGACTGCATACAATGATTGGGTCCTTCCCAGCTACCCTTTTTAAAGATTATTATGGCACAGAGAGTGTTGATAA
>JBDJHY010331205.1:0-18989 GCA_039654485.1 Withania somnifera | reverse complement strand
ATATATATCATCAATGATGGACTTTGTTAGAGAGATGTGATTTTGGCTCTAATAACACCCAAATCTACCTGCAAGGTCTCTAAATTAGGAGTCTTCAGCTGCTGCAACTATCCATAATTTGTGTCTATAATGTATCCATCTGTATGTGTAACTATCATAAATCCCTCATGTGTGCTACTGTCATTTGATCTTCGACCTCTTTGATTTACTTCTTGTAATGACCCTTTCGGTCATTTTTGTATTTTCACATTTTTGTATCCAAGAGCTTTCCTGTAGAGGCCTTAGGTCATATATGACTTATCGTAACTAGTGGTTTGGTTTTGATCTATTTGTTTGGTTATTATATCATTTTTTTCTATTTTAAAGCTTTAGCTCTTGATATGATTGACTCCTGTCAATATTCCTTGAAAATAAAATTGGAATTGAATTTTGATAATTCTATTAGCTCTGAAACATGGATTTTGGTCTAGATGGACTCTTTTGTATCTGAAAGCCTTTATTGTGAGTTTATCTTATTTTACATATCTTATGTGCTTTCTAGTTCATAAGTAGAGTTTGGGTGGTCATTTTCTGATCAGAACCTTGGATTGGAGGCGCTATTAACTTTGGAATATAGAGTTTGGATTAGGTGAGGGTTCGTTAGGTCTTTGAGTTACCGGACTCATTTTGGGTACTCGTTTGGGATTTATGTAATTTAGGCTGAGGGTTGACTTATTTAACATTTCATGATAATGATCTCGGATTAAAATTTTGACTGCACCATTGTGAATGTCATTTTCATGCAATTTGCATTTCTTGTTTGTGTTCATCGAATTCCAAACCCATCTTGAGTCATCATTTAAAGTTCTAAGTTTTATATAAATTTCTATCATTTGGTGCCAACAAATACCTTATCCTAATCGCGGTCTCCTTGTCGCAATAACATAGTGTTTGTCCCTCATTCCTTCACGATTGTGGTAAGTCCTTCATGATCACGGTGGTTTGACTCGCCAGTATTGACAAGACTTTACCGTTTGAAATTGAATTGGCCTTCAACTGATTTTGATCCTTCACCAAATCCTTATATGCGATCGTGGTAAGCTAGATGCGATCATGCAGAGTAAAATTTCCTAGGTATAAATTTGTTCAAAAACCCCAATTATAGCTCATTTCCCCTTCTTTATTCCAAAATCCTATTGATGAACTTATAAATTCATGAGGTCTTCATTATTGAGCTTGGACATTTCTAATTGTTTTCCACCATTTTTAGAGCTGTGGGAGCATTCCATGCCTATTCTACTCAGTACTTGCGAGCTTATTTCGGATGAAAGGTAGGCAATGGATTATTGCTCTTAGTCATATATTATATTTAAAATAATAGTACTACTTAGAATACTTGGGTTAAGAACTATAGGCTGGCTAATACTGATATGAAATTGGTTTATAAATGGATTTTTCATCTAAAAAGGGTTGTTTCATTGATTTTCTTACACTGCTTTAGATCCTATTGTCGTTTGGGAACCCGGTACTCTTGTTTTTCTTGAACATTTTTATTCCAGTCCCTAGAACTTGCACCAGGTACTATGACCTTGCTTGAACTTATAGCTTCTACCCGGTGTCAGATATTGAGTATTAGCCATTACCTGATTTAGTCCCGGGGAGTCATAGGCATTGATTTGAGTTTTTGACTAGTTTTAGACTCGATGATACCCTGCCACATTCATCGATGACCCATGATATGATAGTTATGATATTCAGTTATGATGTTTATTTATGAGATTTTGATAGTAAGTGGGGACCCCCTCCATGGACCCTTCCACCAAGCACCAGGATACATATGACCAAGGGAGGGGTATACAACATATTATTAGGTATACGAGGACTCCTTCTATGGGTCCTTCTTGCTGGACCTACGTTTAATAGAGGAAGAGAGTACACATGTATATTTAGTTGAGTATTAAGATAATATGTGGGGACTCTATCTAGGGACCCTGTTAACCAGAACCAACATGTATATGACCAAGGGAGGTATATACAAAATAATATTAGGTATATGAGGACTTCTTCTATGGCTACTCACTACCAGACCTACGTGTATCGGAGGAAGAGCATACACATTTATATTTCACCTGCACTAGAACTATTGCATTCATGTCTGGCTACTTCCCCTGCTTGTTTTCTTGGATGTACCTTCTGGTCATATTGGAGGTCAGAGGATGAGCTTTACTTGTTTGTACCTTGTACTAACTTTATCCGCTACTGCTCCTATTCTTCACTATCATCTTTCACTTGATAATTACTTTGATTTGGCCTTTCCTAGTAGGTTCTATTTATATGTGGGATTTCATTTGATTATGCCCTCTTCCCTTATCTTTTATTGAGGTTACTGGTATACCACCCTTCTTCATTCTCCTTATTTGATTATCTATTGCAAGGACTTAGGTATGCTTTTACTCTTTATTCTGAATTATTCTATTACTGTTGTTAGCTAGACTTGTTATTTATTCTTTATTTCTTTTATCTTCTGTAGCTATCATTACTTGCCTATACCTATGCTCTTTGACTTCTGTGACAGATTTCCTTCATTATCTGCTATGTACTAGATTCGTTTTTTATATTAGCTCAGTCGACCTATTATGGCTACTGGGTACCTATTGTTTTGGTACTCATACTACACTTCTGTATCTTTTGGTGAAGAATTCACATCCTTCATGACACCCCTCAACTACATTATCAAAACCAACGTGTATTATCAAATTGACTCAAACTAACACCCTAGGATATAAGAATAACATTACACCATTAACACGAGACAAAATATACATCAAAGACATTGACTCGATCAACTATAAAGAAAATAATGCAACTAAGATGTACTCACAATCAAAGAATTCCCTCCCACATTAATTTGAATGCCGATATGAGACTAACTAGAGTGCTCACTCTCATAAATAAAGTCAGCCCAATCCGTGTATAGAGACCATACACTTGTCTTTATTTTCAACACCTAAGCTTTCACATAGTTAATTTCAGATTAATATAGGACTCTTTCGACTTGTAAAGAGGCTAAGGCTTGGGTGTGGTATATTTGGGAAATAGTGATTAACCCTCCTTTGGCAATAAGCTATTTAATCCACCTATTCTTTTTGTTGAATTCATTTTCCCCTTATTTCTCCTTTTTTTATTATAAGTGTGGTGTTCTTCTCCCTTTGTCTCATTTTTTTCCTTTTCACATTTTCTTTTATTTCAATACTTCTCTTTCTTTTTAGCTTTGCAGCGCACTTATATTTCTTGTTACTTTATCTAACCTCCTACTTTTGGTTTTTGACTATGCTTTTTTCCACCCTTATTCTACCCACCCTCAACTTATGATTTTAGCCTGAGTTGAGGTGTAATGTCCTTGGAGGAACTAGGGATGAAACAGGGAAGTATAATCTTAGAATGATAAGGCTAACAAGGTTAAACAAAGAAAAAGGCTTAATACACTCATATAGGGATCAAGGGATACAATTTTCATTTGTTTTGGTATTTTAGTCTAAAGGTGGAATAAATAAACAAAAACAACATATGATCACATCCTAATCGACTATTGTATGACCTTGATATGACTAACAGGGAAAGTTCTGGCTTGCACATTCACAGGAGACTGAGAATCTAAACCTCGCACTCTTAAGGGCATCTAATCACACTATCTACTATCAATTAGTGAATACAAGTCCTAACTTAAGCTTTACTCGACAAGTCAATATGTAAAATGTCAAAAGAAGATCCTAAGAGTTAATTAGCAGTCAACAAATATCCACAAAAAAAAAAAAAAAAAATTTTCGAGGGGGTATAAATTTTTATAAACATGAAAAAACAAATGCATTTTTTAAACATTTTAAACAAAATAGGTTTCAACTACCAAACTGGACCCTATACTAACAAAATTATTCCGTTTTCAACCTCAAGTGCAGTCTGAGTAGCCTAGTAATCTGTTGATTGTGAATGTGAGGGTCATGTATTACATTACCTAGTGATCTTATGTGCATAAATATTGAATATTAGGGGTTGTGAAAATAACAAGCTCATCACGTTTTGAGATGTACGGGCTGGGAATCCAACCAAGCACACATAAACTATATAAGAAGAAAATTTGATGCATTACAACCCAAATTTTTTGATTAAAAATCATAACCAAGTATGAAAATTTCCCAAGTAAATGGGGACAGTTCATGGGACGTATGTACCAAGATGGGACGGATCGTACCATGTACCATGGTGAAGGAGTTGAAAATAATTCTTAAAACCCCAGGTGGTACGAGCCTCAACAAGAACTGCCCCACACTGGGAGGATCGTACCGAGGTTCGTACCTTTGTACTTGGTGAAAATTATTGAGTTAAAATTAAATAAGGGGGGAGTACGACACCTAGGATGGTTCGTACCATCACAGGATGGATCTTACCAGGTCCTATCTCAAGCAACTATAACATGTAAGATTATTTGATTTTATTTTTGTTTGACACTAACCTCTCGTAATACTAGGTTGTTTTGAAATGTATAATGGCCATGCCACACACAAAGAATGCTGGAAATAACAACACCCTAACCATCACTAAGTTGGATCATAACGCTGATAGCCTACAATCTAGTAAGAATGTAGAGGTATAAAAGTGATACTGCTCTAGACCTAGCATGTCAGACCAGTTCTAGAAGGTCTGTGGTAGAGGGGTCCACAAGAGGTATAGTTGACGAGCCCGACTCTCTGATTCAGCCCAATAAGGCCGGAGGAGATGATATTGTCGAGGTTCTAGCATATTTTGAGGAGGCCAAAGATGATGTTGAGGATGACCAGGCCTTAGAGGATGGTTCATCTGGGGATAGTGAGTAGAGATTGAGCTTGTACTATAGTAGATAAGGGCCCCATGACATGGGTTCAGATAAGGTTGGTATAGAGGTACGATGGGCCCAGGTTGTTCAAAATAGATGGTTACCCTAGGGCCAGCAGATTTATAATGGAGGCTTAGAGAGGTTGGTAATGAAATAGAGGAAGCCAATCATTGACGAGGCATGTGTCCATACTAATAATCTCAGATACGTGCCTGCACTACAGAGGAGGTTTGAGCAGTGGGGTTGGCAGTGGGTGTCTGACCTACTGGTATTACTCATGGAAGATTGTCCGCAAGTTTTATATGAACTAAGTGGCAAAGTTATATGATATTACATGGGAAAAGACACCGACTAAGGGAAAGATAGTTTCCAAGAAAGCTGGGCCACTTTATAAGGTGCATATTCGAGGCTATTTTGTTGATATTCATGATGCCACCATTCATTGATTTTTTTGGGGCCAGATTCAACATCACCAACATCTACTCTTGGCTTTGATTACCAGATGGGACAAGTCTGAAACAGACTGAGGATAAAGAATATGGGTTACCAGGCTAAGGTATTGACTTAGATTGCAGAGAGGATATTACGGGATCATGCTAATACCCTGTTGGATGCCAGAAATAGAATGATCACTAAGGGTTCACTTTATTTATTAGATAACTATTGTTGGTTGATTGTACGATCCTTACTGATACCGATAAAAATGAAAATACTCTAGTTTGGGAGCACACGATGACGATTGTTTGCATTATTGAGGGCTACGACATTATTTTATCCATATTTATTATGAGAAAGTTCTGGGACCAAGCATGGATGAAATGAAGGCCCATGCTTATTCAGGCCTAATTCAGGCGCTTATAGTTGCGACTGACCTTTTAATGGGAAAATGGTTGGATAGGAAGTGTTGTACTGATTAAGGATCCTAACAATTCTATTCAGCATAATGGAGCATTGCATGGCTTACCACCAGCAACAACCCAATTGGTTTGGCCCCATACCCCATTTATGATTCTAGGGGTGCATATTGTTGCGCGTATCTGAGCCTGTGACTTCAGTACAAGTTCCACCTATGGGAAAAATCCTGCCTTATATTTTAGGCTAACATACAACTTCCTCTGAGCCTCACTACTACAGACCATGACTTTGAGGCTACTGAGTTTGCACCATCCAGTTCTGATACGCTTGTGTCTTCCATCATGCTTGAGTTTGTTACAACACCTGAGACTGTGGTACCAGAGATAGAAGTTCCTGAGTATGATGTTGAGAATTATGGAGATGTTACAGTGCCCTATTCGTTCTTAATTGAGTAGGTTATGAGGTTAATGGATGCTGAATCGTGCCTTGACCAAATGTAAATGAGTATGTCTCCTGTAATGGAGAAAGAGGGTTAAAACATCGATCATATGTTGTAGCAGAGATATGATGCTAAGTAGAAGTTCACTACTGCCTGTATTGACAGTCTAGAGGCCCTAACAGTCTAGAGGCCTAGACATCTACTAAATTTGATGCATTGGAGACTCCGTATATGCAACGATATGCTAGAAAATAAATGAATTAGGGATAGAGATAGCCTTCATCGATAGGCCAGGTGCACCAACCCATGCTCTACAGGCCCTATTTGTAGCCCCGCATAGGCCAAGGACTCTAATTCCACCAATATCTCCATATGGCATCTTTCAAAGGAAAAGAGGGCAGCCACAAGACCAGGGATTGATGATCCTGACGACCTAGCCAGGAGAAAATATTTAGATGAGGAAAGAGCTCATAGGGAGTTATTGTAGACATTTCACGAGCATTAGGAAGGACTGTTTGGCTAGGGTAAGGCCCACAGATTTGGGGTATCCTTGAGCTCTGCTGCAATTAAGAAACCTCTACCTCCACAATAAAGGTTTAAAAGCCACCACTAGTACATACGAGTACCGTTCATTCCAGTATGTCAGAGAGTACTACCACAGTGATGGTTTACGCCACTTCTATTATGAGGGATGATCCTTTGAGGGACACCACATCATTGAATCCACATCCCAGTGCCTAGAGCATCACATATATGTCTACATCCCTTATGCTTTATTTTTTATTTTTGTATGATGGTGCATCGGGGACTATGCACTGGATTTATCTTGGGGGTGGGGCATTCTGCAACTTATCGATTTTTCTTGCCATGTTTATTTTTATGCAAGTGTTATCTATCATTAATTGAACTGGCATATTTAGGATGTTGAATTGTATTTTTTTCTTTGTGTTACATATAAGTAGAGGGTCTAGTTTGGTAATTTACAGCCTGTTTTTCTTTAAATGTTGAGAAAAATTGCACTTGTTTTGCCATGTATATAACAATTTGGACCTCTCAAAAGTTTTTCTTGTTGTGGATATATGTTGACTACTAATTGAATCTTAAGACATGTTTTTGATATTGTATATATTGACTTGTGGACTAGAGCTTAAGTTAGGATTTGTATTCACCATTGGCAGTAGATAATGTGATTAGATACCATTGAGAGTGCGAGAGCTTTGATTCCCAGTACCCTATGTGTGTACAAGCCAGAACTTACCCCATTAGTCGCACCAAAGTTATAGGATAGTCGGTTAGGAAGTAATCATAGGCCATTTTTGTTTATTTAATCCACTTTAGCCTAAAAAAAGACCAAATCAAATGAAAATTATATCTTTTGACCCTTATTTTGAGCCTATTAGCCCTTTTATTTGTTTAACAACATTAGGCTTACTATTCTAAGTTAAGAATTTCGTGTTCTGTCCCTGGTTCCTCTAAAGGCATTTTACCTCAACTTAGGCCAAAAACCTAAGTTGAGGGTGGGTAGAATAAGGGTGGCAAAAAGCACAGTTGGAAACAAAAATAGATGGTTAGAAAAAGTAAAAAGAAAGATAGGTGCGATGCAAATTAAGAAACAAAGACTAAAGTGTTGAAATAGTGAAAAAAATATGAAAGAGAATGTTTCAAAAGAGAAAAAGAAAAGAAAAATAAGAAAAAGTGAAAAAGGCACCACACTTATAATATAAAGAAGGATAAATAAGGGGAAAACGGAATAAATAAGAGCAATAGGTGGAGTAAATAACATATTTCCAAAGAAGGGTTAGTCATTGTTTTCCAAATATACCACACCCGAGCCTGTGCCTACGTTACAAGACGAAAGGTCCTATAGTGATCTGAAACCTACTGTTAAAAGCCTAGGTGTTGAAAATAAGGTTAAGCCTATGGATTATGTATAGGCACTGGGTTGACTTCATTTTTTAGAGTGAGCCCTCTAGTTTAGTTCGACATCAATATTCGATATAATGTGAGAGGGACTTCTTTAGGTGAGGGCATGTTAGTTGCGTTATTTTCTTGTTAGTTGGTTGAGTCAATGTTTGTGATGTATGTTCCGGCGCCTGTTAATAATGTAATGGCATTCTTAGGTACTAGGATGTTAGTTGGAGTTGACCTAATAATACACGACTGGTTTGACAATGTAATTGAGGGGTGTCATGAAGGATGTGCATTCAACTTAATTTTGGCTGTTGTACCTGTACTAGAGTCCTCGTATTTATGCATCATTTTGTTTAGTTTTATCACTTGAGGACTAGAGATGGTTCTAAGTTTATTATGTTGATGTATTGGTGAATTACGACACAAGCGACACCTAAATAAAGGATTTAAGGCTGTTCTTGGGTGATATTTTATGAGTTTTATGTGTTATGTGTATTTTTAGAGATTTTGATGTCAAAGAAGAATAGGAGAAAAATCATAGAGGAGAAAAATCATAGAGATTTGAGCTAAGTATGGAGATATGGAGGACAGGATGTCTTGTACCAAGATGAGACAGACCGTGCTGATGTACGTGCTGAGGCGTGTCTTGAGTAAATTTCCTAAGTAGTTTGAAAAAGAGAACACCATAGACTGAAACAGGCTAGGCCGGTCCATGATGGTGTTGGTTTTGAAGAGACTTGAAGTATTGAAGCATTTAGAGACCAAGTATTGAATTATGGAGTTCGAGACTGACCGTCCTAGTCCAGGACGGTCCGTTCCAAGTGGTGCTATTGAAGACTTGATGAAAAATGAAGAAAAATGCAAATTGTTTAGGGGTGATCCATGGGATGAGCCGTACCAAGACAAGACGGTCCGTATCATTACACGTCCCAATTAAGTTGGCCCATTAGTATCCTATTTGATCCAGGATTCAATCTTTATGTCTATATATACTTAGTTTTATGGTTTTACAAGGTTATACACTCATTATTCACTTTTTCTAATACGTTTGAGATTTTATTAGGACTTAAAAAGTCTTTAGGGAGTTTTCATATTTATTTTGCGAATCAAAGACTACTTTTCCATATTCATTGTCACGAATCATTGTTCATCAATCGTAAGTGGCATTGTCATGATTTCTTTACAAATTATTTGTGATACTAACATATATTTGAATAGATAGAAACCACAACTAGGCTTTTAGGAACCATGAAAGATTAACAAAGTAGGTTTAGGTACAATTAGCATTCTTTGAATGGTATTGTGAATGTATTAGAGGGTTCTTTGTGTTGATTTCTTTCTTGCCATGGCCAATGTTAGAACTTTCCTATCTTCTTTACTTACCTTAGAGAGGGGTGGGATTGGGGGTAGATATTAGGAAAGAAACACTACAACAAGGATTTGGATATTTTATCTAATTAACCTGAGACCACGGAGATGGTTAAATTCGAGAGCAATAATCAAGGGTTGGTATGGAACACACTATAAGACATGGCGGAGATTAGTGTAAAGTCAAATGATTAGGTACTGGTGGTGTTTGGGTGAAGTTAACCTGTAGATTTTTCATTCATAGCATCGGGATACAAAGCTAGTATCAAACACCTACAGAGTTATGAAATTATGGGGAACACGGTCCTACATCATCTTGATTCACGACTTAAAGAATTAACTCACTTGTTACTGCTAAATAATAAATATTTAAACTAAAAACCTAAATTTATTTTCTACAATAATTTACTTCCGAAATACTTACTATAACAAGATAACGTACTACTAGATGATATTTCACTGCATTCCCTGTCGGATCGTATAGCGACCGCTTTACTCTTCTAAAAGAGGTGTAGTTTTGGGTGACATCATAGCTCTATCAAGGCATGATTGCACCAATTCCATTTTTATAAAATTTTCTTTGTTAGGAACTGATAGCGCAGTAGTAATGCAATCATGCTTCACAAAATTTTCCTAGTAAACAATTAGTCGCCATCTTTAACTTTTAACCTCAACCATTTTTTTCATTATTTAGCGAAAGTTCTCTCAACTAATTCAAAGGTGAGTTCTAGATTGACAAAAAGTTAACACCATGAACATTGGGTACTCAAACATTTCCCAACTTTCCTCATTTTAAAATCAAAATTTCACCATAACTCAGATATATGAAGCAATCGGTGAAGGGGTTAGAAGATTGAAATAAGTTCCCACTATTGTTGAGTTATGAGGAAATGAGATATACCTTGAGATTTAAGAAATTCCAATTGATATCAGGGAAGAAAAATTCAAAAACCACTGCTTGTTCTCATCCAATTTAAAGTAGACACGAATAATCTTTTCTTGAATCGAAGTGGTTGGATGATGGGAGAGTACAGTGATGGAAAAATTAGAGAAGCAATGATTCTACTTTGTGTAGTTGAAGTGAGAGAATGTGGTTGGTGCAAAAATAAAGATCAGTTAATTCAAGCCAGTCTTACCCCGAATCAACACGTTTATACTAAATGGACGCAATCACATCAATTGGTGATTTTTTGTTTAGTGATGTTGGCTCTCATATAGAGAGATCACCTTTTGAAGAATGTTTACTCAGTGCCGATGTCTCTTATTTAGTGAAATTGCACTTTATTGAGACTGCTAGTGCCTATTTTTCTTCCCAGCTTTCTGGATAGTTGGATGACCACTTTTGGGTCTGCCAACATGCATTTTTTATCGCAGAGATTGACAGAGAATACTCCACCTTCTCATAAAAATTTAAAAAAACAAAAAATTAAAGTTACCATCCACCAAATCTACCATTTGTCTCTCTATTTCGAAGACTTGAATCTTTATCCTAACTTTATTTAATTTCTTTGTTGATTTTCATTAGCTGATGGTAGATATGTAATGAGGCCAAAACTTAAGCAATACATATTCACCTTTTAAGTGGGGGATATCATTTTGTCTTATTGAAATAACAAACTTCAAAATGAACACACCTCGTTCCACGTCACCCAATTCCTTCAATGGCTCAAATTTTTCATTTTTGATATCTTCTGCCAAGCACAATTTTAAAAAATGGACAAAATGTGGCCAAAAGCGTGTTAACTTCGATGTAGCTTCACCCTTGCAAACTTTATCTCCAAATGAACTAGAGTTTTTAATCATCATTTATTCAACTCTTTAGTTCACCTCTAGTATCATTTTTCATCAATTTTGACATCTTGAATGATTTTGGATTTGATGCCTTGCAAATTTCCATTATCTCCTCCAAATTAATTGAAACTTCATCCTCCATAGGAAATAACCTAAAATCAATACTCACAACTCTTTGGTGTAGAAACACATACTTCTTAATGTATACCTTCAAATCGTCCTCCATTGTTAGACTGTCAAATGCAAGTTGCACCATACATTGACATAAATCCACATACCTATTTAAGACGTTTTCCATCATTTGCGAAATGCCTTACACGAATGCTTTTGTAGAACTCCAATGGTTAATATTGTACCATTAGCCACTCTTGGTTCATTTTTTTTCACCTGAATCAAGTACAATTTTAGCCATTTCTTCTTGAGGCATAAACAATGTCATGAGTGTATACTTTAATGGTCCGGATAATGTAGATTTTAAACCACCAAACATAATTTTGAGTAAATATGCCACAGTAACCAAATAAAAGCAAAAATATAACTAACAAAAAGAAATAAACAAAAAAAAATCACAAATAAATATTCAAAAGTTCAAATCAAAGAAACTATGCTCTAATTATCAAACTAACTCAATATGCCATAATGTTCTCATCGACGACACTATTTTATTTTTTTATAATTCTGAAGTACACCTAGAAAGTGTATGTGGTTATTGTTTAAGTATAATCACCCAATAAGAGTCGGGTTGAATCCACTAGGATAATTATATGTGAGACAATCGAGTACAAAAGAAAATTAAAGTGTAATGAATATAACTCGAACAAATCAAGGTTTGGAGGGGGGGGATAAAAATGATATGGTGTCAAAGGTAAAGGATATAAAATATTAACACGGTTTGATCAATGGCGTCATAAAAGATAAGAAGAAACCAAACTAGAGAATCAATTCATCAACGATCCATGATTTTTCAAACACCTACCAATAAAGCATGAGCTAAGGGATTTAACCTTGGACTTTAAAGTGTCCACTAGCTTCTCTCGAACAATATTGGATGTTTTTCAACAATAATCTATCAAATCTAGCTTAGGAGAATGAAACACAAACCAATTTTGGGCTACACTAGCATTTCACTTCTCTTGCCAAAACCCATAATAAAGAATTCAAAACTCTAAATCGTGCTAAATTAGTCTTCCTAATTCTAAATGACTCGCTAAAGATCAAATAAAGTAAATGGTCAAGTCCAAGGGTTAGCTACTCCATTTTGAAATTAATTTAAGAACAAGATTAATTTAGATCCACACAAATCAATTAATAGCCAACAAGTATTGAATTAATATAAAAGAATATGATGAAATTAAAACCCAAATTTGATATAAATACTATATCAATTATTATACAATAATAAAAATGAAAATTCAGTAACTACACACTAAATATAAATATTAAAAGATAGGGAAGAAGAAATGGGTAAGGAATTTTGTGATACAAAGCACCAATTCTTCAACCCAAGGTATAGATGGATGGTTGCTAGCTCTTGTTTTATTGTGATGTTAGCCAAAGAATTTTCTTGGATTCCAAAGATACTTATTGGGGTCAAGAGTGAATTTTCAATTTGTCCAGGTGGTTCCTAGGCGTGACTCAACACTATCGCGTGAAGGAGCATAATCGCGCTAATCTGGGCTTTATTTTTTTTAGCACTATTAGCAATCAAGAGTGACATTGTGCTACTCTACAGATTCTTTTTAGTGTCGTTTGCGCCAATGGGAACGATCTATCCTGGTACTGACTCCCTTCTCAGCACTATCAATGCTTGTACAACACAAACGTGGTATTTTGCTAGAAATTCCAGGATTTTGACTTATTTATCTCTAAAGTTCCTTTTTGGTCTTACCAAAACTGAAATATTGACAATTTAAATCATAACTCTAACTATGAATAAAGGACTAAAAAATCTAGAAAATGAGAATAAGATAAGGGGAAAATTCACCACTTATCAATACCATCAACTTAAGTCTTTGCTTGTCCTCAAGTAAAAAACAACCAATCATACCAAGAGGACTTTATCATATAAGCTCAAATAGCAAATCAACTAGTCCCTATCCACATTTTCCAATTCAAGAACAAAGATCATGGCTTTGGTTGGTACTAATAACTAGTGAACAACATGTGAATCCTTTTACAATAACTTCCTCCGTTAAAAAACCAATTTTCAAAAATACAATGGAATAATCAAAATCATCAAGTGACAACAACAAATTCTAAAGATGTGACTAAAAGCTACTATAACACAAAGTATGCTCTTTTTTCTTACTTTTGAAAGTTATCAATATCACAAATCCATCACAACTCGCATGCCCTCACAAGAAAGAGAGTACGAAAACACTCAACGTATATATAATGAAACAAGGAAAAATACAATTCTCACACTCAACAATGAAATTGAAATGCCAATAGGTGTCATACCATAAGCTTTCCCCTGTTTTGATCATTAACAATCAAAAAGCAATTAGTTGAGAAACCCAAAGATCTTTTTCAAGCTTGTGACATAAGGAAAAGGTATGGGTAGGTAATTCATTTTGGGTCAAGTGACTATACCTTTTTGAAGTACTTTCAAAGTTCATAGCCTCTATCCTTTCTTTCAATATCAAACTTAGCCCAACTCATTTATGCATATGCCTTATTTTACTCATTTCATCCTTCTTTTTTTTTTTCTTTAAATGACAAAACACATGAACAAAATTAAAATCTTTTTTCATTGTTTAATTTTTTTGGTTTTATTCACAAAAGATATGAACAAAATATTTTCAACTAATGAAGGATGTTTTCACACATTCTTTTTTACTCCACTAGGGCCAATTTTCCCTAACCAAATAACCGCCCCATCCCCAATTTAGGCTTTTGGCCTAAGTTGTGGACTAGCTAAGCACTCCTTGTTCCTTCAGTTTCAACACCCCAACTTAGGAAAAAAGCCTAAATTATGCATCTTTGGAAAAGTAGGTTCAAAAGAAGGCTAGATATTCAAAAGTTCTTAGGCTTGTAATGTGGTTAATCAAAGAAAGAGTCAAAATGGCTCAATTGGGGTTCAACTAGGCCATTCACTCCTAGGTAAATGGGCTAAGGATTCTTATGGATATTTTCACTCAATTCATGGTCTATGGTCATTTTCTCAACTTCACACTTTTCAAAAAACAACAAAATACCAACCATGCAAGTTCTAAATAACACAAGTAAGAATTGAATTGTGCAAATAAATAAATAAATTATTACCACACATGCCATGCGAATTATTCAATATGACTCAATTTCACTTCTTAAATAAGAAAAAATAAAGACAACCATAAAATATTACTAACCAGTGAATCACATGTCATAAAAAGAGTTATCCCGCAATCATTCTTTTTTCATGCAACTTGATTTTTTCAAAATCAAAAAATATTGAAGGGGCATGTTTATTATGCAAATAACTTTATTAGTACCAAATAAGCCAATCCCTTTGACACATTTATGCACAAAACCAATTTACACGCACAAAACCAATTTACACCACCATCAACAAAAATAAAAGAAAAAATGAGAATTTTCCTCTTACGTCATCACTAACTCCATTGGAAAAAGTTACCTAAAAATAAATATAACACTATTAAACTAAACCAAAAACTAATAAAGAAAATAAACAACTAAAAATCAAAAAATAAAAAGAAGACTAATCCAACAAAGTACCAGACAAGCTCGATCAATCACATCTAAATAAAGATCAATACTGACAAGGGCATCCAAAAATATCCAACCAAAATATACAGTAAAATCAAGTCTGAAAAGGGCAAAAGTAAAACATACATAATAGATAAACAGACTACTGTATATCGCACCACCAATTTAAAAGACATATGGTGACCTTACTTTATATAGAAAAATAAAAATAAAGCTTGTTTGAGGGGCTCCTTGAAGTGCACAGGCTTTTGGCTACTAGAGAGGGATAGCCACACCATCCTCCATTCCCCCAAGTGGCTCATCATCATCTCCAGATCCATCAGTGGCTGATCCATCATAAAAACCTTTTATGCTTTCCATATTCTCTTTATCAACTTGTTCCTATCTTGGTCTTTCTTCTTCTGCTCATCTATGAACTCACTCCTTTTTTTTATCTTCTCTCTTGAGCATCGGATTTCTTTTCCAAATTCTTCTAATTTTATTCAATACTTTTCTAGCACTCAATCATATCAGTTAGTGTCTCAGGAGGGATCACAAGAGGTGGCGAAGGAAGGGAAGAAACTAACTCTCTAACTGAAGACTACACCATGGCTATTTGAGAATAGAGGTGCTGAAATAGTCTGGGCATCGAAGGAGGCATCTTAATGAAGATGGTGGAAGACGCAGTGATGGTAGGATCTTGTGGGACTATATAAATATCACCTGAGGCTTTCAAAGTCAACCCAGAAACCAACTTCCTCTTCTTAATCATCGAGTCAAATCTTTTTTTCTTCAATGGATAGATACAGATCTTTGGGTTAATACAAATATCTCCAGGGGCATTCAGATCTACCCCTACTACCTGATAAAAATCTGTGATTAAATAAGGAAAGAATAAGCTCTTGACATTGCCCTTGACATAATATTTTATATCATAGAGAATCAATTTTTCCACATCAACAGGGAGCTCGTCAATCATAGTTGTTACCGTGTATGCTCCATAAGGTGGAACCTCACTCTTATTCTGAATAACTTTGGACCCTGCTGCACACTATAGATTTCCAAATCTTCGCCTCTTCAGTGAAGTCATGTGAGAATATCTTTGTCTCGAACATGCACCAAATAGGCTTGTCTCATGGGCAAACAAGTGATGCAATCCGAGGTCTACCTGTGATCTTCTTCCCCCTGAAAAAGAGTGATGTTATTGTCTTCCAACCAATAGTAACTATTGATTTCATTAGTGCCAATTCTAAATGATGTCCACCAAAAACTCACCACTGGATTCTTAAATCCATGGCCAAATCATTAATATATAACTCCCAAAAAATCATCTCATTTTCCTTATACAATGCAGCTAAAAATGCCATTTTGATTGGTAAAGTTGCTTGTGAAAATTGCACAAGTTTTTCTCACTTTTTCCATTAAAATTCCTCTCTACGACACCAATTTATTTCCTAGGTCAGAGGTGTATTTATTTGCACAATACAATAAATTAATTTTAGTGTCATTATACACCTCCTCCTCATCAATCTGTGAAACTTTGTTTTCCGAGTCGGTTGTGCTAGCACTCATTTTTCAATACAAAATTACCTACAAGAAACGATTCCACGTAAGAGTAAGGTACTAGATTTGATACAACATATTTTGAGTGACTTGAACCAAAGAAAATAATTTATAACTCAAAACTAAGCTCTGTGCAAAGCTACTATTTTTACACAGGCAATTGTTCATCATTGATTGCACTGACAGGGTTCGATAATGCCAATTCCATTTTAAATTTTTTTCTTTGTTTAACATTGATAGAGAAGTAGTACAATCATGCTTCATAAAATTTCCTAGTAACAGTCAATATCCATCTTTAACTTTCAACCCAGTCATTCTTTTATCATCATTAAGAAAAGATTATCTCAACCCAGCCAAATAGGAGTTCTAGATCTACACAAGTTAACACCATAGTCATAACCCAAAAATCAAGTTGTGATAGTGTCTACACCTCATCTGTAGACAAGCCTAATCCCAGATCAGAGCAAGTAGCGGCGGTCGGTAACAAGAACCAAGAAAACTAAAAGAAAAAGATATGAAGAGAAGAAATATCAAAACAAAAGACAGGAAATCAAATACATAATGACAAAACTCTGAAAACCTGGTGTCATGGCTGTAGAGAATCTATATACATGAAGTACAGAATACAATCCTCAAAATAAAACACTACAATATATGGCCATCCAATACCCAATTAGGATAACTCTAGCATAGAAAGGAAAACCCTTCAGCAAGGTTGCTAGACACTCACTGAATCTCCGAAAATTGCACCAGCTAATGCGCCTGATCACGTCTATCCGAATAACTCATAACAGAACGTACATCAGGAAAAAATATAGAAGTGTAGCATGAGTGCCAAAACTGGGGTACCTAATCAGTAAGCATAGATAAGGTAAAGAAAGATCAAAGCAAGTAGAGTGACGACACATAATAAATAACCCCGATGGGGCAACTACAATAATAGCTAATAAATACATGGAATTCATAAATATGTACAGAATCTGCTGACGTCATAAGAGAATCATACCTACATGTAACACATACTTGTAGTCCCAATGTAACCGGTATAAGTAGGGCTTAACAGAGTAGATATAACATCGAAAATATAGCTACTGAGGTGATAGTCATACGGTAAGGGAAGTAATCAACCACATTAAGCTCCCTCCTTGGGATGATCCCGAAATCAAGAGGGGTGTAAAATATGTGCAAATACCCATCAATGTACACCCACTCTAAGATAGTCCCAGGTCAAGAGGGCTGTGGAAGCGCAGACAATTACCGGTATGTTCCCTCTCTGGGATGATTTCATAACATGAGGAATCCGTGTAGACTCGAACCACATGCCATGTATAGAAGTACCGAAATGCTCTCTCTCTGGGATAGTCCTGAATCGAGAAGGATCTATGGAAGACTCGAACCACACACCCTGAAACCAAGCATCGACATGCTCCCTCTATAGGATAGTCCCGAATTGAGAAGGACCAAGGAGGACTCAAACTATACACCACTAATTCCCCCTATACCCCTCCCCTGAGCTATGCATCATCCTCTAAGCATAGCGACCTGGATCGGCAGGGTCCATGGAGGGACTCAAACCCACAGGAAAAACTTATAACTGACCCATCAGCGGTATGGACGTCAAGCTAAGGTACCAAATTCAGGCTCAGCTTATAAATCGTATCTTAGGAAACCTAAGTACAGCTAGGTAGACACATCCTCATATTAGCAAAATCCAACTGTCATCACGTAGGAAATATCCCAAAACCATAGAACTCAAATCGTACTCAGATGGTGGGGTAAAATTGTAGTATACCGCTCCTAAGTACCGATACAAATGGCATAAGTACACAGTCAACACCCTTGTTGGAACCATAGGATGGATGCCAAGCCTTGGGTATAAAGTATAACCTCTCCTAACCCCGCCATGATCCCGATCCCCGGGTAACCGCACTAGAGGTTCCACAAAAACTAAATGGCCCAAGTACACACGTGTATAGGAAGAACTATTGAGCCGTCATAGGTCAGCCATTCCTAGGATATCATTGGATTAGGGCAATAATATCACCACTCAGTACTACTATATAACCAACATATCCATTTTTGGCTAGGTATGCCACCACCCTATGAGGGAACTACTATCAACATAGTTGTAACCATCTAAGTACGAGGTTACCACATAAGACAATGGAGTATCATGCATAGCTGTTTCCCATTAACTATGGACCATGGACCGCCCATGCCCCGATTACATACATAATGTCTCTAGAAACACAAAATAATAAGCCTACCTAGATCTGCAACCAACCTAAATCGGGGGATAGTTGCTAAGCTTAGATCACTAGTTTAATGCCTTCCCAACCCACACTACGGTACAAAATCCGCATATAGTGATACACATCAAAGGTGTTATGTAATGACCCTTACGGTCATTTATGATAAATATACATTGTCTTACATCTTAGAGCATTTTAGTAGTTGCCCCAAGTCATTTATGACTTGCTGGGACCGATATTACGGATCCCTGGCGACTCGGTCGAGAATTATCTC
>JBDJHY010331099.1:4579-18989 GCA_039654485.1 Withania somnifera | reverse complement strand
GTAGGTTCAGGCCGTGCTATAACCAGTCCAATAGTGATCACACTCAGTGTTATGTATTTTTGGTTAGGCCCAAGGCAGAGCGTCCTGACATAATTATTACAGGTATGGTTTTGTACTGCCTTTGACTTATTTTATGTAATTGATATAGACCTACAATCATTTATATGGTTTTATGCTTTACCTTTGGTCTTGTCCTGACATTTATGTACCTGTTAGTAAGTATTCATGTGCCTACCTAGTGGATTTTTCCTTTAATGGTGGATCAGATGTACCAATTCTATATTGATGCCCTATTGGGTCATGGTGTGTGAGTAGGCATGACCTCTTGGATGCTAGTATACTTTGAGGTAGTATTAATACTTGAGGGTTAATTTGATTCAAGGGCAATACCGGACTATTCCTATTCGTCTTATCGAATGGCTTTGAATGAGCCATATGGAGTCGAAGGACTATTTTGAGGATATATGAGACAAGGGGTTAGCAAGGTCTTGATCCTTGAGTGGAGTTGTGCTTTGGTTCATGGTAGTAGACCATTGTAACTGCGTTAGGTTTTGATGATGTATACGACCCTTGGTGTCGATTCACCACTCCTCAAAATATTGGATCATTCATCCTGTAAGGGATCCTTATTGGTTGATTTATCTATGTGAGTTTTTATTCATTTGTGCAGTGTATATGTGAGAAATAAGGTAACATACTAGGCCTTACCTTCTGGATTGGTGGCCGAGGCAGTGTCAACTATCTCATTTTTACCATTTGAGGTAGTGATGTTCGTTTGGGTATTACATACAAGACTTTGATTTGCTTCGACATTGTTTGGTCGTGGGCTGATCTACTTCTAAGGTTATATGTGGGGTCTTTCTTAGTATTACGCTTGTATCTATAGGTTTTTCCCTATTAGATAAAGGTTGTTCTTTATGCCCCTAGTTGATTCTTAGTGGTGGATCTATTACCTCAATCCTCAGGAGTACCTGAGTTAGGCATGGTGAGTGAAATAGTATATCGGAAATAAGGTATGAGTAGGAAAGTCATCAATTATGAGTGTCGCCGATTTTCTATAGAGGCTAGTAGGTTTCATGCTTTGGTGGGGATAGTGAGGCATTAGTGCTGCTGTTATTTCCTCTCAGTGCTTGGTATTGCATCAGTTTGTCATTAACTTACTTTTTTATCCATTGAATATGACCCTGTTTTGTTTATGTGTTGCTATACCCTACACCAGGCTTGGATGTGATAGGCAGTCTTTCATTGGTTTCTAGTTAGGTTTCTAGTTGATGGGTGACTTCCTAGTAATGGATCGGGTGGAATAATCCTATAGAGTGTTCTCGTTGAGAGGTAGTGGTTGGGTGGTCTTGATCCTTTTGGATATATAGAGTTGATGTGGTAGAGGGATCTGAGGTGATTTCCTAATACACCTTGAAAAAGTACAGTGTAGGGACATGTATTGGTATTGACGAGTGTGTAGGATCACTACTAGAGTTGGACCTTCTATATCACGCTTTGACTAATGAATAGAATAGTTTCTAAGGACCTCTGTTCTTTGTAGGATGGTTTAGTTGTTCTTGCTATCTTGTGGTGTTTGGGACTAAAAGGTATCCTTGATGCGATGATAAACTTTTGGTTAGTTACTGTGGATGGTTTCCATGTATTATAATCCCACCTCGTTACTACTTCAGACTATGTCAGTGATTCCTTATTGGTTTCTTTAGTTGGTAGATATTCAATTTCAAATTATGACACCTAAGATTGTGAAATTCTTGAGCAACTGTTGTTTTGGTGGTTACAAGTAATTCTTGGTCAACTATGGAATTCCTTAGTAATGCAATAACCAGTATCATTGAGTTTTGATTTTTATATCATGGGTAATTCACTGATTAAGGTAGAGTAAGGAATGCTAGTCATGGGTCATTCGATTTTAGTAGGTCACCTTGTGGGTGGGTGATAGTTGAATTTAATATTCATTTCAGTTTCGAGTGATAGTGGTTCAAAAATTCAAATTGAGGTGAGAAGATATGTCCATTCGGAGATAGTAAGGTGGTTTAGAGATTTCTAGCTCGATTTGAGTCTGTAGAGTAACCTTGGGTATGTTGTTGTGTTTGGATTTAACTATCCCTGATGTATGGTTTAGACTTGTGATGTATCGCGGTAGTTCCATTTTGAGGAGTTTAATTGAGGAATAGAAGCAAGATTTGCAAGTTATGCTTTAGGCTTTGGGTTGAGCCAGCACTTCATTCTTCTCTTATGATCGAGGACGAACATGGTTTTTAGTGGTGAATGTTGTAATGACACTCTAGGATATTTTTTGAATTTCTAAGAATTTTTACTATTTTACCTTTCCCATAGTTGGATTATGTTAAACTACATTTGATTCCATAGTTGGTTCGGGGAAAAAAGGAGCTTTGAGAAAGTTTTGAAAAATTTTGCGTATTGATGCTTAAAAGTGAGAAATAAGTAACTCCAGGGGCCATTCGGAGTTCGGGACCTTAAAAAAAATTTGTTAATTTCATCAGCTCTGGAATATTAATTTGGTCTAGTATCACCTTCATTTTCTGTGTTATCCCATTCATGGTGATCTTCGGTGATTTGACGGGATAACTTTGATTTTTATGTGAAATAATTGAGTTGGATCAACATTTTACATAGAGTGCTCGGATTAGAAATTCGGTGGATTCATTGGATTTGGGAGGTGGATTTTGGTCTAGAATGAGGTCTTTCATATATTTTTATAGTTCTAAGGGGCATTTAGGTGATTTTGAGTTAAATTTAGTTTTTATGCGTTAAATGAGTATCGGATCATGGAGACCTCGTACACGTGATTTTGATGGTTCTGTTGAGTCTAGAATGTCTAAATTAGTATGGTTGCATATATGGTTTTCTTGCACAGGATTCTAAACGAATTTTGAGTACCCTTGGTTTTTGTTGTTGTTGCAACAACTAGTGCTATCACCAGCCAAGCTCCGTTATCGTAAGGAGAGGCCACTATTGTGGAGAGTCAGTTCATCTGAGTATCGTATTCGCGAGGATCATTCCTTGAACGTGTTGCGTAGAAATTTTTGTGGGCCGCGTTCGCTTACCCTTTTCCGCATTTGAGAAGGTCACTGAAGGTCGTGGGTCCGTGATTGCATAAAGAGCTCAGCGATCACGGTTCCTGTGCACCTGAGAAGTGAATGTTTAAAACCCAAACTATTTCATTTATTTTGATACTTTAATCATATTTTTATCAATTTCACAAGAACAAAATAGAGATTTTTGAGGTTTATTAATTGGGTAATGATTCTAAACCCTTTTTCATTCTTTCTCCATAACTTTAACATGATATTTACATATAATTCAAATGTTTTGAACCAAAAAATAGGGGTTTCATGTCTGCACTCAAAAATTTGTTAAACCTTGATTGATACTTCAAAATGGAATGGGTTTTCATTCAAACTTTCCCCAAGTTTCAAGTATCATATTTTTACAATAAAATTTGAATTTTTTTATTATGGGTCCGAGGAAAATTTTTGATTAAAGTGCTAATTATTAACTTATGGGTATTGATTGTTGTTATTTCTTGTATGTAATGTGTTTCCGAATAGATTTTAATCGTTTAGAGGCTCTACGAAATTTCAAGGATCATGATTGATAAATTTCTCAGAATTTAAGAAACATTGAGGTTTTATGGTATTTTTATAAAGTGTGGGCACGAATTCTTGATTATTTGATTGTAATTTGGAGGAACGGGAACATTAGGTTAGTTTTCTGGTTATGAAACGTTAAGGATCAATTCAATTACTAGCGTCAAACATACTAGGATAAAAAGAGACCAAGTGAATTACATTATGAATAGAGTCCTATCGTTGAAATTGGTACTTCTATGTGTTGTTTTTGATAGTTAAGCCTTGGACAGGCTTGAATAGTTGGAACTTGAAATAGTTCCCTCTCATTGACTAAAATAAAATATATTTGATAGTTTGCGGTATAGCCTGTATGATATACTTGATACTTAAGATGAAGTCAAACAAAATGTATTTGATAGTTTGTGGTATAGCCTACAATTTCCTAAAAGAGGCCGATATACTTGATACTTGAGATGAAATAACCACCTTGTACGAATTACTTGAGAAAAAGGTGTAACTGTTGGCCCTTGATCATATTGATATTGTTGTTATGGTAACTTGTTCACAACTTGATCATTGTTTAATGACTTAATTACATTGATATTATTGTTGTGGTAACTTGTTTACAACTTGATTATTCTCTAATGGCTTCATTATATTGTTATTGTTGTTATGGTAACTTGTCATAACTTGACTATTCTTTAATGACTTGATTGTATTGATATTATTGTTGTGTTAAATTGTTCTCAACTTGATTATTCATTCCATGATTGGATTATTGAGGATCGAGTACACACTGGTATAGGTGCACATTGCATAATGAATCGGGTATCTCGCTAGTACAGGTGCATGTGGGTCTCGTCTGTAAAATATTCGATAATGGATGTATAAATATTTTATGCATACATCATGACAATTTCATTTCGGTTAATGAATTGAGACTATTTATACTTGTTGATGATTTGAGACTATTTGACACTAGTTGATGATTTTGGACTATTTGATACTTGTTAACGATTTGGGACTATTTGCTACTTGCTGTTGGTTGGAGATTTGTGATACTTGTAGTCAATTTAAGATTATTGATATTTGTTGTTGGTTTGGATTCTTGGGGTACCTTAGACTTGTATTGTTGTTTGGGATGTTGTATATACTGTGTGCAGGTAGTAGTATCGGAGGTTTGATTGGATGTCAGGAGTTCCACTTTCATTTTATACTTAGACCAACCGACAGTGTTGTTGGGGTACCATGTTTCTTGTACTCATTCCTTGATTCTCTGCACTCTTGTGCAGGTTCAGGGCCTAAAATTGCATGATCGACTATCCATACCTAGTTCGGGATTTATTCAAGACATCTCGAGGTAGTTGCCCGCTCATTCAGCAGTTGCCGGGTGTCTTATACCATTTTTTTTGTATCTTTACTTATTAGAGATATTGAGAGACTTGAAATTGTGTGTAAATTCCTATTTAGTGTCTTGCAAACAGTGGCAACCTGGTCTTGGGGTTTCAGTAATAATTTTTATGCTTTAAATTCTGTAATTTCTTACTATTGTTATTTACTTCCATATTTATTTACTTTGGTTCTACTTCGTCGTTAGTTTAGCTGACCTATCGTCGTAGGAAACATAAGTGCCATCATGATTGAATTTTGGTTCATGCCAGGAAGTTGATCTGTCTTTAGAAAATGCACTTGTTGTTATTTAGCCAATACCCTTTGGATGTCATACCTTACACAGTTTGTTGATTTTTGGTATGCCAACTGTTATACTGAATAACTCTTTAGCCACTCTAATGACAATCTCCGTATGACACTATGCAGGTTACGTCAATAGAAGGTCCATGTATGATTACAGCAAATGTTGGTATCTTGTTTAGGTTTTGGTTCTTTAATATGTACGTCTCAGAATACATTTGCTGCAACTGCATATATAGGCACTGATATATGGTCATGCACTTCTTTTGACGTAATGAAGGAAGTGCTATTTGTCAACGGCTTTTAAAATTGCCACCCATTGTTTGTATTGCTAATCTAGGGGACTAATTGTTACTTGTTCGGAACTGAAAGATGACTTGCAAGGAGAGTATGATATTCTTATAGCTGAAACAACAGTATCAATGAATTGTGACTAGAATTTGCTTTATCAGTAAATAAGAACTTCTTTTATGTCTATTTTGCAGTTTAAATTATGGGAGCGGAAAAAGAGTAAGACAAACAGCCTGGTACTGATGTTTGTGTTTGATTTGTTGTTACATGTCTGTTTATCTATCTTTTCAAGTTAAACCTTCAATTCGGCTAGTTGCTCTTTTTCTTTTTTACTCTCATGGTGTCTAATGTTCTTTCAGGTCATCTTTTCAGATCCACTTGGTTTTATCGGAGATAACTGAGGTATTGTAACCTTCTCTCATATGTTGGTTATGTCCATCTTTATCTCCATGTTGAAGGAACAATTATTTATGATCATAATCTTTATGGCAGGATGGGCACAAGGTTTCCTTGAATGTCTATGACTTGAGCCAAGACAATTGTCTACTACTTTTTTCGGAAAATCTATTGAAGGAACATGGTAAATTGCATATTATTGAAGGGCATCTTTTTCTTTTCAGTGGTGGTCTAATTAATAACATTAAGTACGACCTTATTACATAAGAAATAGCGTGACCTCTATCAATTGGGCCTCCATCTGCCGCATAACCTAGTGACGTTTCTTTAACATGTAAGGTTACATTTCGATGTTTTCTTGTGTATTTCTATATCCAATATTCCATAAAAATAACATTACTCTACAAGTTGAAGCTTCCTGCTTTGGTGCATCAAAGCAAGCAGAACTCTCATGCATAGGTAGCATTTTTCAATGTAGTAGGAGTATTGATTTGGTTGATGTTCTAATCATCTTCCATATGTTGATCCCTATATTACGTAAATAATGTCTTAACATATTGGTGCAGGAAAAAAATATTTTTCTTTTAAGAGAAGGTTACAATACCTAGGCCATCTCCAATAAAACCAAGGGGAGCTGGAAAGATGACCTGAAATATTAAAACCAAGGAGAACATTAGACATCATGGAAGTGAAAACTGTAAAATATTTTCTAATCATCACTATAGGTTATTCAATGTACTCAAGGGCTTAATTACAATCCTTTTTAAGTTCTCTAATAAAGCACTCATGGTGGATTATTTGTTCTACGTATTTACTTTTTAAATGTATTTATTCTTTTGTTTCAATATTCTTGTGGTCACCTTTTCTTCTATTACCATTAGAATATAAAAATGATTGTAATTTTCTTATGTCAGGAACATTATTTTAAAGAAATCAAAGATGGCGTCGATCATGGAGAAGTTTAAAGACAATATATTTTATCTTTTTGTCGTGTGAATACATAAAATATACAATAATGCATTATGTAGTAGGATAACATTTTTAATTGATTCTTAATGGCAAAATTATGAGATTGGAGTTGAAATGTATTTTTGGTGCTTTTATAATAATATTAAATGTTTTTAGTATTGATAGTATTTATATATTGATTTTAGATTAGGAAATTAGTTCGTAAATAAGAATTTGTTATCAGTTTCAACTTTTGTCATTGCAATAGACTCCAATTTTTAACAACAACCAAAAGTCGCCACTAAATCGATAAGTATTGTAGCAACAAGAATTGTTGCTAAAGATATAATGACTTTGTGGAGGATGAAGTCGCCATTAAAAATGCAGTGTTTAGTGGCGACCCCAGTGAAATGGAATCGGTTAGTAGAATATTAATTAACGTTTAGTGGCGACTAAAGTTGCTACTACGTATATTTTTAGTGGTGACTTTTAAAATTCATCACAAATAATATTTAGTAAAGGAAGTACTCTAAAAATCTTAGTGGCGATATTCAGAGATTCTTTGGCAATTTTCATCGCTATTAAAGATCTAATTTCTTGTGGTGATGCTGCAGTTTCATATAACAATTGCTGAACTGAAAACTATTTAGCAATTGCTGAAAGTTATTCATCAAAATTCAACAATTACTGAAGGAACTGTTGAAGTTCCAGCAAAAGCTAAAAGTGTATATTATAAGAAATTATGAAATGCATATTTAACCAAAATGTTAATATTATAATTATAATGCTATAAAATTAATTAAATATTTAATAAATAAAATAATCTACTCAATTAGAACTAAAAAAATGAATGATGTACAATATGAAATAACAAACAAATACTGCTAAAATCAATTAGCTAGCAGTTCTATTGACAAGATATCTGAGCATTGGAAGAGCTTAAGGATATGATTGCACCACTAGTCCATAAATAAGTGAAAATGTAAAGAAGGTAAGACTTCGGTGCTTAAGAGATATTGTGATACACTTGAAAATCATAGATTTATTGAAGGAGTTGCTTAAAAGAATTACAGAGAATCCAGGCTCTTTTACAAACAAAATATGATATCGCTAGTCTATGTTCATTCTTCATTAGTGGTATTTTGTTCGTAAGAGTCAGTGGGGCTTTTGAATCCTCGGGGTCATTCCGGTGATTTTCGCAATTTCTGTGCATTAGAGAATTTTTGTAACTACCCCAAGTCATTGATAACTTGATGGGACCGGTATGTTGGTTCCCTGGCAGTTTTAGGATTTAAATTTCTTCATATATTATTACTTTGGGATGTACTCAACTTATATGATCCTAAATATTCTTTCCTTCTATTTTGTTGAGTCAAGAATATCAATTACCTGAAAATTACATATATGGATTGTCAAAATCAGACTCTATTTTTTATTTTCGAGCCTCAATTATTCAGGTCGAGCCGAGCTGGGGGTAAAGTATCGCGATCGCGTAGCCCGTGCCCATTGTGCATCGTGATCGCGTGGTGGAGCATCTCGATCGCGTAGGAGAGGTTCATTACTCAGTGTGATCACGTATCGGTGCATCGCGATCGAATAGGCTAAAGGCGGCTAGGTGTCGCGATCTTGTGGCAATGGGACGCGATTGTGAAGGTCACTTGGTAGGACTATATATATTTCTTCTTCCCCTTTTGGACGAGATTTCATCTTTCTCTCCTAAAATTTCCATGAAAGCTGAGCTTCAGTATGTGTTTTAGAGGTTTAACATTAAGTTTTACCCAATGGAATCAAATCCTGGTAGTTCTGCGATCATTTCTACTAGGTAACTCTTTTTTTGTTATGACATAATTTCTCAGCTTATATCTTCAATCTTATGGTCAGTTTTAGCCTTATTTTGTACTATGTGATGTATGAGTTGTACTCTACGTCTTGATATAGATAGTTACTTTTTCCAAGCTATTAGGGTTTACAACCTGCTTTTGGTTTGGATTCCGACCCTGCATTTATATAGCAATATGGATCTTATTTTACTCATCTTGACATGTGTGTTACGTTTTTTATAGCCTCACATAATTAGAGATTCATACATGATTATTGGATATTTGGGCAAGTTTCTCGAGGCCAACATCAGAGTTTAGGTAGGCTACAATCTACTTTCTTCAAACTAGGTATAGTGTATCATATGCATGGAAAAGTGCCATCTCGGGGCTGGGATTACTACTCGAGCCCCGATATGCTTATTCTTATGGACTATGACCTACTTAACTGGCTTGTAGCTTAACTACTTACCCTGGGGCTATATTACCCTCCCTGCATGTTCAGCGCCATCTTTGGAACATAGTATTGTTGAGGGAGGAGTAACACCTTTTTTGTGCATATTTCTTATACGTCGACTCTAGAATGATGTGAGGTTAGGGAGGGAATTATAATATTGATTATATCTAAGTAGCTATCTCCTGATCTAGGTTGGTGGCTTTAGAGATGATCTTGGTAGGCTGATTATTTTGTGTTCTACTTGAGATGTTTTGTATGATTAGGACATGTCTGGCCCTTTGGGCCTTAGTTAGCCGGATAAAGCTTTGCTGGAAAGTTAGCTACCTTATGTGATGATATTTTAACTAGCCGGATACAACTTTTTCTGGTAGTTAGTAGCCATGTGTGATGATATTATACCGTAGCACGGTGTGAGCCTGGGAGTGAGTTGTATTGGAATGAGTTATGATAGCTCCATGTTTTCCCCTAATATGGGTGTGTACTTGGCCTTTAAAGGGATCCCTCTGGGCAGTTCTTGCATCTTAGGTGCGATTACTCATGGCTCAGGACCGTACTTGGGCTAGGACAAGATATACCTTGTGATTAGGGCTTGGAAGACTCCCTATGGATTCCAGTTAGCAGCCTTAGGAAGGTTTAGCCTATTGATTGATTTTGTATAGCGATCATGCATTAAACATTTTAAAATGTAACTTGATTTTTGATAGAGTAATAACTGGAATTTGATTTCACATACACTTATATTTTCCACGAGCTTGCTCATGAGAAGTATGGAGCTATTTTTGCACACCACCTAAGGTTATTTTCTCAATATCACTGTGATTAGTGGATATTTCCTACATGTCAGCAGTTGGGTCTTACTGAGATTGGATTTTACCTACATAGATGGACTTGAGTTTCCAATGAGATATGATATACGGGTTGAGCCCGAGTTTTATCCTTTTATCCCTGATGACCATAAAATTGATTGAATTTTACGAGGAATTTTGAATATGGTATTGGATCCCTCCATGGATCCTCTAACCTGGGTCGGTATGCTGAATACATATTGTGTGTCCAGAAGAGGGGTATATTGGGGTAAGTTGGGTAAGTATACATGGAAGCTTCCGTGGATCCACTTCTAGCAGAGTTTTACACCGGGGAGGGTGTGTATGGGTACTCTTTACTTTTTATCACCCCTATGCATTGCATCCTTTTGCGCTTGTTTGTACTTTTTAGGACTTAAGGGGGGGAGTACCTATTGAGTTACTTGATTGCCTGCTTGTACCTACTAGTAGAATGGGGTGTCTGTCGGGTTTGTTTATTAGTAGACTTTGTTTTTCCCTTTTGTCTCTGATAGGTACTATTTATGCACTTGTATTTACTGTTAGATTAGCTTATTGATGATTTTGTAGTGTTTTGTTAGTAGCTCCATATGCTGATTATGTTGGATCTCCAGGTATATTTTGCATTTTCATGCTTTCCTTATGGCCCAGGTTTTGCGTGTGGCACACTGATAGTGACTTTTTTGTCATCCTTATTAACTGCTACTACACTTACTGATAGTTGGTTCTTTACTGCCCTTATTAGCTATTTCTGTAGTTATCCCTTCTGTATTTTACATTATGTACCACTTCCTTATTTGATTTCAATCGCTCTTTACCTTGCTTATGCTTACTTTTGCCCAGTTGACCTATGATGCTTACTTTGTACCCGTTGTTTTGGTACTCATGCTACACTTCTACATATTTTCTTGATGCAGCTCTTAGTACGAGTCATCGGGATGGACACGACCATGTCTACTAGCTTGGTGCTATTTAGGATATATGATGAGCAATTAGTGTTCATGCTGGCCGGTCTCCCTCTTGTTTCTACAGTTTTTTTACTTAGAGTATGGATAGCTATTTTGTTGTAGTTCCCATAGTAGGTTGTATTTTTACCTTTCTGTATATAAATGCTCTACAACTACGATACTAGGTTTTTTTTTAGGGGGGTCATGTTTAGTTGTGTATCTTCATGTTCTACTTTTATTTCATCTCATTATCTCCTTTTTCTTTTCTTTTGGGTTCTTCGAGCTTGACCACTGCTACTTGCTCTGGGCCAGAGTTAGGCTTATCTATAGGTAAGATGTAGAAGCCATCACAACTTATTTTTTGGGTCGTGATAGAGTGGTATTAGAGCTCTAATTTTTCTAGTGTCTTTAGCTGTAGTAGTAACTGTTTGGTAGAGTCTTGCGGATCGATTCATAGATATTTGTATCCTATCTTCGATAGGTTACAGGTCACTCTTTAGGAAATACACTCACTTTTTGTCTCCTTACATGAACTGTATGTTCATTTGGCTTCCTACCGCTTCATTCGACTCTACTCTTTCTTGATATCTAGAAAGAGTCCCTCAGTGGGCACCAGTAAGATATCTATATGTGTTCCTAGAGTTTAGAATCAGAACAGGGCAGTAGAAGGCTATATTTAGATATAGGGTTCAGGGGTCATTTGGGCTCCAACAAAGGTTACTATCATGCTAGTTCCACAGAGCGCTAGGGTTTAGTCATATGTACTAGTGGGTGTTTTGAGAGAAGTATTGGTTGAGGATGAGTTGTTTGGTTTCTAGCAGGGGTCTTTCACTATTGGGACTATGCAACATCATTTGTCAGGATGACTAGACATGCTATGAGATATGGAAGGATGTAAAATTTCTTCAATAAGTTAGTGTGGCTATTCCATACAATGCAAGAGCACTTGGTAGTAATAGGGGATTTCCTTGGATAGATTTTTTAGACAGTTGGTGGCCCTTGAAGAGGCTTTCCAAGAGTCCTATGTGGAGGTTTCGGGCATGAGGTGATAGATTTCCCCCTTCCAGGGGTTCTTTTATTATAGTAGCTGAGGAAGAGTAGCCAGAGTTTGGGTCTAGTCCATCCAGCTCCTCCTTTGAGTTCTTAAAATGATTCCAGGGATACCTGATTAGGGAGTGAACAATATGATACACAATGATTTCCGTGGAAACAACAAATTCCATTGGGCTAGTCTAGTTAGTCGGTTCATATATTTCCTCAATTAGCCGACAGAGGCTTAGGTACTCAGAGTAGTTAGCCTGTCAGGGGTATATCCTCAAGTTCATAGGACCGTAGTGGCCAGGGTAGTTTAGTGTGGTCCATCCAGAGTAGTACCGGGTCATTATGAGTGTGGTAAGTTAGGCCATTAGGCAAGAGGGTGTCCTCATCATCGGGTTATACAATCAATAGTAATTGAAGCCTCACCTAAGCAGTCAGTTAGAGAGGTTGGTAGTATTAATGATTTTTGTTATGGTTGTATAGGGCTTAATCTTTGGGCTACGGAGTTCCTCAATTGTAGATGCCTTAGTCAGGCTGCTCAACAGAGTCTTCTAGTAGTTTTATTTTCAGCTTGTGGTCGTGGGTAGGGTGTTTCAGGTGAGCTACCTTCGAGCTTTATTTAAGATGCAAATTATTTTTTTCCCTTTTTAATTTGCTTTTATTGACTAGGGTATGATGTTGACTTATTCTTATTTGTTTTATCTGTGCTAGATTAAGTGACCTTACCCATATTGATGTGGTATTGTGGACAAGGTTTAGGCCTTACCATTATCCTTTGATGTTGTGGTTTGTCTTTTGTGTAATTATTTGGTGGAACTTTAGTTGTGATTTTGATTAGTGAGACGAGTATTGCCTGTCAGCCCAGAACGCTGTGGTCTCATGGTTCAGGGGCTGAGTCCCTTTGTATAGATAAGCCTTGCTATATCTTAGCTGAGATTGAGAGCCCTCACTTTTTCCTACCCCAAGCGGTACATGTTGTTCATAGGGTCCTTTTGTTTCCCATGTATGAGGAAGGAAGTTTTTAGTGGTGGATCCTAGTGAGGGGTTTAATTTGTTTGTCTAGTTTAGCATGTAGATATTGTGGGATAACAAAGTTGGGGCCTTTTGTGATAAATGGCATTAGTGATTTTGTCTATCATAGGTAGGTTACCCTGTAATCCCTAGATTTGGGATTGTTAGACTGTGATTATACCTTAGCTGTGAATGTTGTATCTTGGCATGTCGATAGGGGTCCTTAGGCCCTTGCCGATTGAGATCCGTTGTATTTCATTCAAGCAGTTAGTACCTCGGGGGTGCTTAGTAGTATTGTGCGTCCATATTTTTTTCCTTCTTATGGGTAAATTCCCTATTATCCTATAGTGATCTTGCTCAACCATGAGCTATTCGGTAGCTCTAGATTGTGACCTGCATTATCAGTGACTTTCATTGGTTGCTTTTAGAGGACCAGAGTGAGTTGTCCCATGAGTAGATTACTCTCTCTCTCTCTATTTGTTTTATTTGATCTCAGATTGATTTCCAGGGCACTATCTTTACCCTTCACCCATGATAGGTTTAAATAGAGTGACTATTATCTCTTGGGTTCCCTTGGTCGTGTTTAGTTGTGGTTGGTCTTTATGCCCGCTAGCGTGTAATTATTCTTGTACGTGACACTGCTCCTTTAGTGGTGTATCAAGGTTGTGGTATTGTAGAGGATTTCGTACTCCAATTTATGTGATTCATTTATAATACTAGTCAGTTGATGCAGTCGTGCAGGCTTGATTCTTGTGAGTCGATATTAATGTGGTTTATGTTATGATTTCTTGTGTTTGGACCAATGATTGGTTTACGCTGGGTTGTGATCCAGTTTCGTGATTGTTTCTCTGTTTGAGAGAGAGACTTTTAGGTTCTAAGTTAGGGAGCTTAACTTTAGCAGGCTATGAGTAGTTAGGATTCATCCCTATTCTCGGTTTGTGATGATCGTTGGTTTCGGGTACTTGGATTTTGGGCAATATAATGGCTTAGTTTGTTACACTATGTTGTTTTAAAATGACGACAGTTGAGCTTACAGTTATAATTTGAGGTTACTATCAATGTGTTGTTAGTATGACAGATTATCTTAAAGTGATCGTTTCCTTGTGTTTCATATGCCATTTCAGGTTGATTCCTGATCAATTTAAGGTTGGTATGCTGATTTTGATGGTCGGGGTTTAGATAGTCACTGTAGGTTTTGTTCCAGGCCAAGAGTAGGGTTGGCAAGGTCAGCTACCATTGCGATGCCTGATGTTGTTGGTTTTCCATTTGTTGTTGGTAACGTTTGTAATGTCGTGAGTTGATTATACCTAAAAAGCCCCTACTTTTTAGATCTCCCCTGCAGGCTCTTATTGGTTCTTATAGCACATCATGGATCGGCATTGGCACGTACAGTTCC
>JBDJHY010330993.1:0-18990 GCA_039654485.1 Withania somnifera | reverse complement strand
CACCCGGCAGCTCGGTAAACCATCTCGGTACCCAGCAGTCTGGTAAGCCATCTCGGCACCAAGCTTCCCTGGATAGTTGATGCCATTATGATCTGAGAAATCGGGTCATGAAAACACTAACGTCGAGGATCTTAGATCACACTTGAGAATCTACTGCAATAAGTTAGTTGGTGTTGGCAGATATGAAAGGATTAGGATGAATCTATTCATTATGAGCCTCACAGGAGAGGCCCTAACTTGGTATATGGAACAAGAAGTGAGGAAGTGGTCTAGTTGGACTAACTTGGCCTCCGATTTCATGGAAAGGTTTGGGTTTATCACGGATAATACTCTGAGCTTGTTCTATAGCTAGAGTTTGAAAAAGAAACCTAATGAAATAATATGTTGTGAGGTGGAGATCTAAGGCTACAAGGTCTCGACCTCTAATGGATGAGTAACAAATGAAAAAGTACTTTATTGCAGGAAGGAGCCCAAATACTATGATAGAATAACATTAGTGGTGGACAAGAGTTTTCCCAAAAATATCAAAATAGGGGAAATGATAGAGGAAGGGATCAATAGTAGAAGAATCATCAATCTTGAAGCACTACAGGCTGCCAATAAGTATTTTTAGTCTGGAGGGATTTCAGAAAATAAGAAGACAAAATAAGTAGGCATGGTGATGATGCTCCAGACTATTAAAACTACCCCGCCCAGCCTACCAAACAACTCCTCCATTACCATATCCATCTCTGCTATATACACCACCCCTCTCATACCATTTGTATACCATTGACCTTATATATAATGCCCAACCTACCCATTTCCATTCTCCACCATTGCCTCCTAAAAAATCCCAGACCTCCAACTAACTTTAAGAAAGACATGCCAAAATTATTACCTACTGGTAGAGCTGATAGATCAATTATTTAAGAGGCTTAAGCAAGCTATGTATATCACCCTTATCTCTGTATTGCCTATAGATACCCAATCCAAGTAGGTATGACCCTAACAAAGTCTATGCTATCACTATGGCATAAAAGGAAATATGACCATGATGTGTCGATACCTAAAGAATAAGATCAAGAATATGATAGATGAAAAGACAATCCAACTGAAACACCCAACCCCAAATGTCACCAATAACCCCTGGCTGAATCACTAAGTAAACATAGTGGGGTTTAATAAGGATATTAATTTGGAGGGCTCCATTTGGTCCATTCAGAAAAAAGAAAGGACCCATGCATAACCTATCATTACTTAGAAGCTCGTGCCCCTTAAAGTTAGGTTTCCAGGCCTAGAACACTATTTACTATTTCTAGAGATTCACCAACCACCTCTAACCTTTTATGCAGAATCCTGGTATTATAAGAAAAATAATACGAGAAAATCCAAATTAACAAAAGTAGATATTACATAAGGTGTCACCTATATTGGTGGAGTGTATATTCCTAAAAACTCACTCCAAATAAGCTTGATCAAGAGCAAGCCTCTTATTGTAGAGATGGAGGAATATGGTGTTTAGAATAAGGTTTTGGCTAAAGAGTAATCATTAGTTGATCAATTGAGTAAGACTTCTGCTAAATTTTGTTACTGTTACATTTATAGACATCCAAGAATCAAAAGGCCGTAATGAAAGGTCTAAGTGAAGCCTACGTACTAGTCGGTATTAATGAGGGACAGGTGGCCCATATGGTTGGTCAAGTGTATTAGGGCTACGAAATTTCCTTTCATGATGATGAACTACCATTTTAGGGTAAGTCATATAACAAAGCATTGTATGTTACTGTGCAACATAAGGAAACGATGATAACTAAGGTACTAACCGATCTGGTTTCTGGTATGAACGTTTTCCCTCTTGGCACTCTAACTAGGCTAGATGTAGATCTCGCCAGAATCTAGCCTAGGAAGATGAGTTTCAAAGCATTTGATGGTTCTCAGAGGGACACTATTGGGAGATCACACTGTACATAATGATAGGCCCTGCCACTTTCCCTATTATATTCTAGGTGATGGATATCCCAGCATCGTACAACCTATTGTTGGGACAACCATGGATTTATATGGAAAGAGACGTGTTATATACCTTACATAAGTTCGTTAAATTCGAGTGGGAGGATTAGGAAATAGTCATTCACAGTGTTACGGGGCACCCCATTTATGTTGTTGAAGGGAAGGATAGTTATGATGGGGAGATATTTCATGTGTGGAGTACCAAACTGGTGCTATGGTGGAGCAAAAAAATCCTAATCATGTTGTTTTGGTTAGGATATGATTCTGGTCGAGGACTTGGTGCTAGGTTTCAAGTAATTTCTGATCCTATACAACTACATACAAAATTCATGAAGAAGAGGTTTAGCTATGAAGGCTACAACAAATAGTACGGCCAGACTTTGACAAAATCCATACCACCTTTGTATTAGATGTTTAGTTCTGTAGAGATGCTAAGGTTTGATGAAGATAATGAGGATGATTTGATAGAAAGTATGAGAAATTTACTTATAACAAATGACACTCCTCTATTTCGGCAGCTGAAAATGATTCATAAAAGAATCTGCCGATGAACCAATACCTTATGATGAAAGATTATGATAGAGTAGAAAGGTTGAAGGCATATTTTTGAACTCAGGGTATGAGCTTGATAAAGGTATGGGTTTGAATTTTCAAGGAATGATGGAGCATCTAGAGTTACAGTCTTGCAAGACCACCTCCAGTTTTGGTTTTGTCCCCATTACTGAGGAATTCCTTAACTGGGAGTCACTAAAGGATGCATCATAGTACCCCCTTCCAAAGACGCAACCACCATTACATCATTCTTTTCATCATGATGGTCCTCGAAATACCAGGGAAGCTGACATATTAGAGGGTCTAAAGAACTTGGTCTTGGCTAAGCTGATAAAGAGGGTTGCTATGTTCTGATTGGTGAGGAGGACAAAGGAGTCCCTGAACATACAATTAGATCAGCGGCTACACTAAGTAACTAGAGTAGAGCGGCTACACTAAGTAACTAGAGTTCTACTCCTTCCAGGGTTCACCGGGCACTAGGGTAGACTATTAAAAAAGTTATGTTTTCATTTTTCTTCTCTAAATAAAAGGCTCGACTTTGAGCCATTTCGCACTTTTCTTTATTTCAATGCCATGTATCTGAACTGTTTGGCATTTTTTATTAATAAAATAATCCTTTTATGAGTTATTAATACTCTTTGTTTGCAATTTCTATTCTCTTTAGCAAAATTTCCTTAAAATGTTGAATTTGAGACCTTTGACATATAGAGAGATAATGCTAAGTAAATGAGTTAGAAGAAATAGAAGAAGATGAATTACGTGAGGAGCTTGTCAAAAAGGTGAAAGAGTTAGAGGACAAACCCAAGGTAAATTTAGTTGAGGCAGTAAGCTTAGAAAATTCAGAGGAGGTGCAGGAAACTCGCATAATTGTATATTTACCTAAAGATGTGAAAGAAGAGTTCACTCGATTCCTAAGGAAGAATAAAGATGTGTTTTCCTAGTCCAATGCTGACATGATAGGGTTGAGTACATCAATAATAGCTCACAGATTACCTACCGACCCATCTTGTCCTCCTGTCAAATAGAAGTTGAGGAAATATAAGTATGGCCTGAGCTTGAAGATTAAAAAAGAGGTGTCTAAGTATATTATGGTCGAGGTTCTCTACGTGACTATATATTCGACATGGTTAGCTAATGTTGTGACCGTCCACAAGAAATAGGGAAAGCTAGAGTTCGTGTGGACTATAAAGATCTTAATAAGGTCAGTCCAGATAACTTTCAACTATAGAACATACATATCTTGATTGATAACTATGCCAAACATGAAATATAATCATTTTTTGACTACTTTGTGGAGTATCATCAGATTAAGATACATAAGGAAGATGCCAAGAATAATGCTTTCTCACTCTGTGTGGGACTTATAACCACAAAATAATGTCATTTGGATTGAAGAATACTAGGCCACCTACACGAGAGCCATGACCATACTCTTCCATTATATGATTCACAAAGAGATAAAGGTTTACGTAGATGATGTCATTATTAAATCGGAGAAGGGCTCCAATAACGTAGAAGATTTAGAGAAGTTCTTTAATAGGTGGTGGAAATATAACTTAAAGTTGAATAATGCAAAGTGTGCCTTTAGAGTTCTTATTGGGATGTTGTTGGGTTTTATCATCAGTCGCCAGGGTATATAATTGGATTCGGCCAAGATTAATACCATTTGAGACCTCTCACCACCAAAAAACAAGAAGGAGGTAATGAATTTCTTGGGGCACCTTGAGTATATAAACTGGTTTATAGCCCATTCAATAGTTATTTGTGAGTCGATTTTCATGTTATTGAGGAAGGATGATTCTATAAAATGGATGTAAGAATTTCAACATGTGTTAAAAAATCAAGGATTATCTATCTAATCCTCCCGAACCTGGTAGGTCCTTGTTGTTATACTTGTCAGTGATGGATAATGCTTTTGGTGTCATTCTGGGGAAACACGATGAAATAGGAAGAAAAGAGCAAGCCGTTTACTATATGAGTAAGAATTTCAAACCATATGAGGCTCGATACTCCTTATTGGAGAGAATGTGTTGTGATCTAACTTGGGTAGCTCAAAAGTTCAGGCACTACTTTTCAACATATACTACTTGTCTGATATAGAGGATGAATCCGTTGAAGTACATTTTTTAGAAACTCGTGCCTACTGTAAGTTATATAAATGGAAACTTTTGTTAAGTGGTTTGATATAGTTTATGTCACAAAAGGTGGTGTAACCTCAACTACTGGAAAATCATTTGGCTGAGAATCCTATAGATGACGAGTTCCAACAGTTGAAAACATACTTCCCTGATGAAAAAGTGGCATTTGGAGGAGATGACATCTCGAAGAATACAATGGTTGAGTGTTATTTTTTTTCTAAGCCGCACACTTTAACAGAGTGGTTATCAAAGCTATTGTAGTTTTAGAAGCCATCCAACACTACCTTATGTCAGCCAAGATCATATTTCCTTACACCAATAACATGAAAGAATATGAGGATTGCATTTTGGGGCTCAAATTGGAAATTGATTTGAATTTTCAAGAAATTTTAGTGATTGGGGATTCAGATTTGTTGATTCATCAGGTCCAAGGATAATGGGTGGTCAAGAATATGAAGCTTTTTCCATACCTAAATTGTGCACAAGAATTATGCAAGAGATTTTACAATGTAGAATTGAAGCATGTCCCTCAGATCCAAAATGAGTTTGCAGATGCTTTTTTCACTAAATTCTTCATGATTCCTCATTCTGACAAGAACTTCATCAATCCTATTTCTGTCAATTAACACAAACTATCGGTCTGTTAATTTTATTTTGACAAAGAATTAGATGGAAAACCATGGTGCATGGATATCCATTAGTATTTGAAGAATAGAGACTACCTACAGAATTCTACAAGTATCCAAAAATGCATAATTTAGAGTCTAGAAAATCAATTATTTTTGAATGGAGAAATCCAATATAGGAGGACTCCTGAATTAGGTTTGCTAAGGTGATTCGATGCTAAGGAAGCATCTACCTTAATCAAATAGGTCCACATATGGAATTGTGGGACTTATGTGAATGGGTTTATACTAGACAAGGAGGTCTTAGATCGAGATAATTTTGGTAGACTAGGGACACAAACTGTATCTGCTATGTTGGAAAAGTTCCATCAATGTCAAACTCATGGATACATGATCTGAGTTCCTCCTAACAAACTCTATCTCACTAGCTCATGTTGGACCTTTGCTTCTTTGGGAATGGATTTCATCAGTCGCATTGAGCCTATTGTATAGATTCACCCTGGTCATAATAGATAACTTTACCAAATAGGTCAAATTTGCTTCTCACAAGTCTGTTACAAAGAAGGTTGTGGATTAATTTGTTTGAAATTATATTACCTGTCGGTTTGGGCTCCTCGAGTCAATCATCAATAGATAAAGTTACCAACCTAAATACTGACCTGAAGAAAGCCACATGTGAGAAGTTTTAAATCAAGCTTTATGATTCAATAAATTATAAGGCATAAATGAATAGAACGGTCAAATTTGCAAATAAGAACATTAAAAGAATACTGCACAAGATGATTGACAACCATAAGTAATTACATGAAAAGCTGCCTTTTGTCCTGTTGGGATACCGCACCACTATTAGAACCTTTACTAAAGCCATGTTGATTTTCTAGTTTACGAGAACAAAATAGTAATACCTACCAAAGTGGAGATACAGTCCTTGATAATCATTCAAGAAGAAAAACTAAGAGACACCAGAGTGGGTAAGAAGAATTAGATCTGAGCAACTGGCCCTCATCGAAGGGAAAAGAGTGAATTTATCAAAATAAAATGGCTAGAGAGTTCAATAATAAAATTAGTACAAGTCACTTCACAGTGTCGCAACTTGTTCTGAAAAAGATATTCCTATTCAAGATAAAGATAGGGGCAAGTTTGCATCGAACTGGCAATGCCCATATGTGGTTCATCAGGATTTGAATGGAGAAGCACTCATACTAGATAAAATAGATGGAAAAGTCTGGCCCAAGCCTATCAAAGCCGGTGTTGCTAACACATATTACATCTAAGTTGTATTTTTCTATTTTTTATCCATGTAAAACTGAACTAAGATTTACCTGATTCCAGTTTAAGTGGGGATACGTAGGCACTCCTATGGATTTTTCGGTGTTATCATAATAATATTTCCATATTTTTTCTACTTGAATGTGTGGAGTATGTAGCTGGGAAAGAATTTTTTAGAGGACCTCAAAACTCACGACAAGCAAGTTACGAAAAAACATCAAGAAAAGTTTATTCTACATTCAGATAGAAATTTTTAAGGAATTTTCAAGAAACTCCTTTGAACTTAAAATAGAGAAACGGGCTGGCTACTTTATGTTGTAATGTCTCAAAATGTTTCAGAGTTTTATTATTCAATAATACTTTCACATTTTTCTCACACTTTCTGATTTACTTTATCATTAAATTTTGAAAATTCACCCGGTCATATATTTTGATTTATTTGTCACAAAATCATCAAAAACAAGCATCTAAAAACTTGTTTTATTAAAGATATTTATCTCTTGGACCAAGAAAGTTCCTAGATAGAGCCTTTGAGCCCGTCGATGCAAGAAAGGAGCTCCAGTCACCATACAAGCACAGATCAACCTTCCCTTTTATAAACTAATAAAAATGTCCTTGAGTACAAAAGTACAATATACAAATACAATAATATTCTCACAAAAAGTTTCATAAAGATTGAACTCATGTAGGACCAAGAATTACATTGAGCTTTTTGAGGATATTCAAGCCTAATGATTATATTGAGCCCGTCGATCACATCGACTGGTAATTACATTTGAGCCCATTAATTATGATTAAGACCGTTGATTACATTGTCGCAAGAATTATATTGAGCCCATTGAGTACATTCAATCCCTTCAATTATATTGAGCTTGTTGTTCACATTGGCCAGATAATCACATTTTCCCGTTAACTATGGTTAAGCTTGTTGATCACACTGGATCAAGAATTACATTTAGTCCGTTAGGTACATTCAAGCCCATTACATTTATGACATACCAACTTAGGATTAAGAAGTCCCATATCGCCAAAACATAGGAGAGATGATGACTATATAAGTAAGCAGGCCTTACACATAGGAGGAAATATCTCTCTTTCTTTCATGCTTTTAATTTTTCAATGGATATTAACTCTATAAAGTCTCCTAACTCTACCTTTACATGTATTACAGATAATGCCTCCACGTAGAGCTATTGGTCACCCATGACAAAAACCCAAAGCACCGACCCTACTGATGTTACTAGTGCAAAGCTCCACAATGCACTACACACTCTTACCTGAGCCATAACATCTCAAGTGGAGCTTCAGGGACCATCCCCTATAGTTCCACAGGTTTCCCCTGAGACTTCTAAATTTGAGACTTTCTCCATATCAATCCCTCAAAGTTTCATGAGTCAAAGTTGGCTGAGGCCCTAAAAATTTTATTGATGAGGTTAAGAGGATATATGGGGTCATAAAGGTGAATGAGTGGATGGTATTGCATCCTATTAGCTCAATGACAATACAAGAATCTAGTATGATTAATGGAAAAAGAACATAGGTGATAATGTTGTACCTCCCATCTAGGATGTGTTTTTGGAGGCTTTCTTAGTGTACTTCTTTCCTAGAGAGTTAAGGGAAGAAAGAATGAGAGAGTTATTGAATCTAGAGCAAGAATATATAAGTGTATTAGAATACGATCTAAATTTACTTAATTTTCCCAGTATGCTGCAACTATGATTGTGTATATGAGGAGTAGATGAGCTTGTTCATGAATGGACTCTCCTCTCACATTATCAAAGAAGGTAGTATGTGATGTTGGTAGGGGATATGGATATCGGTAGGCTGATAGTTCATTTAGAATAGATTAAAGGAGTTAGGATGAAACTCAAGGAGGTCTACTAGAACAAGAGAGCTTGAACATTTATCTAGGAGCCCAATCATGAAGAACTAGAAATGAGTGATGAAATT
The DNA here is from genome assembly GCA_039654485.1 of Withania somnifera. Taxonomy (NCBI): domain Eukaryota; kingdom Viridiplantae; phylum Streptophyta; class Magnoliopsida; order Solanales; family Solanaceae; genus Withania; species Withania somnifera. The sequence continues at coordinate 10,463 of JBDJHY010330993.1, read as the reverse complement.
TCTTTTAGAAAAAGTCATCAACACCATTTTCAACCAATGCACATGTACTTAGGACCAAGTTTGAAAAGCAGGATAGACCCTTTCACTCTCAGGACAGTGTTGTCAAGGGGTTCACCTTATTTCATAAATGTGGTAATTGTGGGAAGAATCATCTGGGAAAATTCTTGTTTGGTAGAGAAGGTTGTTATACCTGTGGTTAGAAGGATCATGAGTACAAAGATTTTCCCAAGGTTAGGCATTGTAGTTGGGGTGGAAAATCCATAATTTACTTCACAATCAGCACTAGTAAGCGAAAATATGCAGAATGGAACCACTTCTAGTACGAGCTGTAGCCAAAATCTCTTTTATGCCTTAAATTCCTGCTATGACCAAGAGGCTTCTCTAGATGTTGTTACTAGTATGTTGAAGGTTTTCTTTCTTGATGTATATGCTTTGTTGGACCCTCATCCACTATATATTTTGTCACACCTTATATTTCCCTAAGATTTGAAGTTAGTCTTGAAAAACTTATAGAACCTTTATCTGCTACTACCCTTAATGGTGACTCTATTATAGCTAAAAGTATCTTTTGAAATTGTCCATTCTCAGTCCTCTATAGAGTTACCTCATATGACTTGGCAGAATTAGATATGGTAGACTTTGATATCATTCTTGGTAGACTTTGATGTCATTCTTGGCATGGATTGGCTATGTGCATGTTATGCTACCATTGATTGTAGAATTCGAGTAGTCAAGTTTTAATTTCCAAATGAACCAATCATAGAGTGGAAAGATAGTCCTTCAACTCATAAGGGTCATTTTATTTCTTATACCAAAGCTAGAAAAATATTTTCAAAGGGTTACATCTACAACTTAGTGAGGGTTTAAGAGTCTACTTCTGAAACCCCAACTTTTCCCGTGGTCTGTGAGTATCCTGATGTGTTCCCTAATAATATTCTCGGAGTCACTCCTGATAGAGAGATAGACTTTTATATATATATTCTTCTTGATAGATAACCTATCTCTATTATGCCATATAAAATAGCTCCATTTGAATTGAAAGAACTAAAAGAGCAATTGAAATATTTGCTAGATAAGGGATTCATCAGGCCTAGTGTGTCCCCTTGGGGTACCTGTCTTGTTTGTGCATAAGAAAGATGGTTCACTTTATATATGCATTGACTACAAACAACTAAACAAGGAAACTATCAAGAACAAGTATCCCATCCCTAGAATTAATGACTTGTTAGACCAACTTCAAGGTTCAACTTTCTTTTTTAAAATTAACCTTAGGTCTGTCTACCATCAGTTAAAAGTGAAGGATTGTAATATCTCTAACACTTCCTTCCCAACCAGGTATGGTCATTATGAATTTCTTGTGATGTATTTTGGTCTAACAAATGCCCCTATAGCCTTCATGGACCTAATGAATAGTATATTCAAGAAGTACCTCAACTTATTCATTATTATGTTCATAAATGACATCATAATTTACTCATGTAGTGAGGATGAGCATATTGACCACCTCAGAATTGTTCTTCAGACCCTTAGATATAGAAAGTTATTTGCTAAATTGTCAAAGTGTGAGTTTTGGTTAAAGTCTATAGATTTTCTGGGACATATTATTTTTGGTGATGGTATTCGAGTTGATTCTTATAAAATTAAGGTAGTCAAGAGTTGGCCTAGATTGATAACTCTGTAAAAAATTTAGAGTTTCTTGGGCTTAGCTGGTTACTATAGAAGATTGATAGAGGGGTTCTCCACTATTTAAGCCCCCTTTACTAGATTGACTCAAAATAAGGTTAAATTTTAGTGGTATAAGGCGTATTAAAAGATTTTTTAGAATTTGAAGATGCGACTCACTTTAGTTCCAGTATTGACCCTACCAGAGGATACCAAAGCTTTTGTGGTGTATTGTGATGTATCAAGGGTTGGTCTTGGGTATGTACTGATGAAAAATGGTAAGGTAGTTTCTTATGGGTCTAGATAACTCAAAGCTCATGAGAAGAATTACCCTACCATAATCTTTAATTAGTAATTGTGGTCTTTTAATTGAAGATATGGAACCATTGTCCTATATGGTATGCATGTTGATATATTCACAGATCATAAGAGCTTGCAATATGTGTTCACTCAGAAGGATTTGAATCTTCAACAAAGGAGGTGGATAGGGCTCCTTAAAGACTATGGCATAAGTGTGTTGTATCACCCAGGTAAGTCTAATATGGTTGATGATGCTCTTAGCAGGTTGTCCATGGGGAGTGTTAAAGAAGATAAAAAGATCTTACAAAAGAAGTGCATTGACTTGCATGTTTGGGTGCTCGACTAACTGATATATATGATGGTGGTCTTATAGTCCATAAGGGTTCAGAGTCTTCCTCAGTAATAAATATGAAAGAAAAAATTCTAATGATCCAATTTTACTAAAGCTTAGGATATAGTTCTTAGGAAGAAAGTTGTGGCCTTCTCCTAAGAAGGGATGGTGTGCTTTATTATCATGGTTGCCTTTGTGTTTGAATATTGATAGGCTGAAGTAAGGAATTTTAGCTAAGGATCACAACACCAGATATGCAATCCATTCGGGCTCTACTAAAATGTATTGAGATTTGAGAGAGGTCTTTTGGTGAAATAATAGGAAGAAGAACATTACTATCTTTGTATCAAGGTGTCCTAATTGTCATTAAGTAAAGGTAGAACATCAAAGGCCTAGTGGAAAAGCTCAGGATATTAACATTCCTACACGGAAGTGAAAGATGATAGATATGGACTTCATAATAGGTTTGCCTAGCACACGTCGTCAATGTGAATCGATATGGGTAATAGTAGATAGGATGACTAAGTTTTCCCATTTATTGCCCATCAAGGATAACTATTCAACAGAGGATTATGCTATGTTGTATGCCCAAGAGATATTTCAACTTCATGGGGTCCCTTTGTCCGTCATTTTAGACAGAGGCACACAATCTACATCTTAATTCTAAAGGTCTTTTTAGAAAGGTATAGGCACCAAGGTTAACCTTAGTATAACTTTCCATCCTTAGATTGATGGTCAAGTAGACGTACCATTCAAACACTTGAGGAAATGTTGAGGGCATGTGCTATCGACTTAAAAGGTAATTGGGATGATTGCTTGCCTATTACTGAATTTCCTATAATATTAGCTTTCATTCCAGTATTTAAATAGACTATTTGAGGAACTTTATGGGAGGAGATCTATGTCTCAATTAGTTGGTTTGAGGTAGGCGAGGCTTTATTAGTAGGTCCAAACTTAGTTCATCAAATCATGGATAAAGTTTTATTGATTAAGGAGTGGTTAAAGTTGCTCAAAGTCGATAAAATCATATTCTGATGTAAGATGTAGGGACTTGGAACTCCAAGTTGATTATTGGGTATTCTTATTGGTTTCTCTGATGAAAGGGGTAATGCATTTTGGTAAAAATAGGTAATTTTTTATCCCTGTTATATAGGTCCTTATCAGATCTTGAAGAAAATTGGAAATATTGCCTATGATTTAGAGTTGCCTCAAGAATTAGCCATGATGCATCTGGTGTTTTGTCCATGCTTAAGAAGTGTGTTGGTGATCTGTCTCATATGTGTCCCTTAGAGAGTTGCGGGATTAAAAATAGTCTTTCATATGAAGAAATTCCATTCGATATTTTAGATCGTCAAGTTTGAAAGTTGAGGACAAAGGTGGTTGTATCTCTTAAGGTATTTTGGAGAAATAAAATTGTAGAAAAGGCAATTTGGTAAGAAAAAAAATATATGAAGTCTAAATATTCTCATCTTTTTACTCTTCTTTATGAAGACACCCAAGGTAATAACTCTCTCCTATATAAATTTGTAGAAGTTTGTAGTAAGATCCAATGAAAATGTTCATGCCAACTATGCTCAAACACATGTCTAACTTATAGTACAAATCACTCCAACTTATGTTTCGAGTGAAATTTTTGATAGATAAGTTAAGAATGTTTATATTCATACTCTTATTCTAGATAATCCATCATTGGGGGGTGAATGATGCCAAGGGAGAATATTATAATACCCCAAACTTTTAAACTATGGCTTAAATAGTTCTATGCATATGCTTGAACCTGATTCCTCTGATTTCTAACTTGATTATAGGTGTTATGGTATGTCTCGAAGCATAGGAATGGTATTGGTTGTTAACTAAGGTCTTAAGGTACCCCAAATTCAAAGTTGAACTCAAACATCCCTTGTCAGCTTAATTTTCATAGAAGTTTCATCATTGGTCAACTTCAAATGATCATAACTCCTAAAATATATAGAGTTATATGGTCCATAACATATCGAATTAAATATATTTGTGTCCTCTTTCTATTGCAATAAACCTTGACTTATTTAAAGTTTGGAGTAAAGAATTATAGCCATTCTAGTAAAAGATGTCAGAACTAGAATTTCTGACGGTTGATAGCCAGATTAGGGGAACCTTCGTGGGCTATGGTAGTCAGCCAAGTTTGACCACTAAAAATTCTGGACCCTTAAAAAGGTGTCCCTTAAGGCGGCTCAGGGAAAATTTGCAGTAGACTGCCAAGGCTTGAAGCGGTCCAGACCCTAACCACTGGCTATCGCTACGAGGAGCATTTGAAATTCTGTTTTATATTTGCCATCTAATTTTACCTTCCCATTAGACCTAAAGGTGATATTTTCTCTCCTACTTCTCCTCAAACGTCAAGGTACGAATATTTTATGAATTTATAGTCTTTTACCACTAATTCTAATGCCCAATTATGAATTTCTAATAAGATTCCATCCTACAATTCAAAGATTCTCAAGAATGTAAATCGTGGTTCTTCAAGAACTCAAATCTTGAAACTGATACTCAAATTAAGGATCTTTCTAAAGTCTTGTGGAGAAATTAAGTTATGTAGGAATTCAATGGGGTTCTCCTTTCATCCCCAATTCCAAACCTTGTAAGCTTTCATGAATTCAATGTTCAAGTTAGGGTTGTGAACTCAAGTCTCAATTTCACTTATTTATGCATGATTCTTAAGTTTATGATGCTTTCTATATATTTGTGAGACTTCATAGAGTTTTATGCATCTTTTGAACTTATCAAGGTTTTATTCTTTCCTCATTTATTTATCATGATTTTATAGATATGATTTTCATAAAGTTGAAATGTCTTTCATGATTTTAGCATTTTAAAGATCCAAGAAAAAACTAGTTTTATGAAGATATGGATTTTTTCATGAAGAAGATTTAACCTAAAGGTTAATCTTGATCTATAGATTTAAACTTGAAATAAAAAGGGTTCTAGATATGTCTTAGAAAATAGAACATAGAGAAATACTTAGAGAAACTTGATTTGTGAGCCACATGAATACAAATAAGTCATTTTATAGATATGATGGTTTTGATGACAAGTTTTCATTTTCAATCTTAATGCAGGAGCGAAGTAACTCGACCAACGAGAGAGGAACGAAGTAACTCGACCAACAGAAGAGGAAACATCATTTTTCAATTATTACTTGTTGGGGCAGAGCATAGACGAGCGAGCATCAAAGTATACACTACTATTTTCCATACTTTCCACAAGTCCTGAAGTTTTAGAGAATTGAACAAAACAGCTAAAAATATTGTTCTTTCCTTTTTTTTCCTTCGATAGTAGAGATAGTCGCACTACATGAGAGATCATAGCCATATTATTAAAAGACCAGAAAATCCTTGACTTCTCGAATACAATGGAATTTCACACATAGCGAATCTTTCACTCTACCTCCTCTTATTAAGACCATAGAATGTTCCTGCAAATTATGACCTTCGCCTGGAATATGAGAAAATATATCATGTCTACCAATTAGGCTAGAAAGAAGAAAGTAAGCACCGGGTAAAGTGACTTACTTGAATGGTGAGCTATCTTATAAGACTAAGAAGTAGGGAGAGAGAAGGATAACCTCTTTGAAAAGGACAGAGCCGTTTGGCTATATAGATATGTATAAATATTTTGGGAGGCCTATTGAGCACCGAGAGAATAACGATTCAATCCACCCAAGTACCATAACTATGTCCCACTATAGGTATTTAACTATCCAAAATTACTGAGGCATGATTATATGATCCTTAGATAAATAGGTCGTATACCCTGTCAAGGTAGAGGGTACCCTTCGATGGGAATTGCAAACTGGACATCATAAGCTCAAATGGTGTATGTCGGTCAGAAGAAACTCTCACCCCACAAGTTTTTACTCTATTGATAGATTGCTCAATATAATTATTGTATGATTTTAGATAGACAAAATTTCCGATTGAATAATTTTAGATTTGCAAGTATACAACTGTTCACTCATGATTTTATTGTATTTCACTTACTCCTAGTTGATAGATAAGTTGAATAATCCATATACATATGTAAATAGTTGGGTCTACTTACTTATCATTTTGAGCAAGAGACTTGTCTTATATTCATTTTAGAATTCATACATAATCAGTACCTTCCCTGTGTTGGTTGCATACTCTTTTACTACATTCACATAATGTAGATATAGGTGACCACTCTTTGACACGTGGCTAGATACTCCCAGTCACACATCTTCATTGGTTGTGGGTCCTAATCCATTGGAGACTTAGTACAGTTGGTTGCTTCTTTCTATATGATAGTCGTTTTATGGTTAGCCCGGGCCCTTGTCTATATATAAAGTTCTATTCAGTTTTAGACAAAGTAGATTTTGTTTTATGTTAGCCCTTCAGGCTAAATATTCCTTTTATCTCTTGTTTAAACATTGAGTACATCTTACATTGTTTTTTTCTTAATAATTTAGTCCCTATTTTTTATGTTATGATCATGTTGTGCTTGGCTATGTATGTCCGGGGATATCTTGGAGTCGCTTGCAATTTTAGACACTATGTCTCATCCAGGGTATAGACTCAGTGCGTGACAACATTGAGCCCGTTGAATATATAGAGCTTGTTGATTACATTAAGCCCATCAATTGTATTGAGCTCACTGATTACAAAGTAAGAATTACATTGAACCCAATATATACTGAGCCTAAGATTGCATTAAGATCGAGACTGCATTGCACCCATTGTTTACATTGAGCTTGATTTATACTGAGCCCATTGATTATTTTGAGATCAAGATTACATTGAACCTGAGACTGCACTGAGCCTGACATTATATTGAGCCTAAGATTGTATTGAGCCTGTTGATTTCATTGAGCTCGCTGACTGCATTGAGATAAATATTAAATTGAGACCATTGATTGCATTGAGCCTGAGATGACATTCAACCCGAGATTACATTGAGCCTATTGATTTGATTATTGGGATTGCATTGAGCTCGAGATCATATTGAGCCCGATTTTATATGAGCCCAAGATTGCGTTGAGACCATTGATTTCATTGATCCCATTAATTGCACTAAGCTTGAGATTGCATTAAACCCGATATTGCATTACACTTATTGATTAAACTAAGCTCAAAATTGCATTAATCCCTTGATTATATTGATCTTGAGAGTGCATCGAGCCCGTTGATTAAGCCTGCAATTACATAGATTACGAGATTGCATTGAGCCAGTAATTTACATCGATCTTGTGTTGCTTTAAGCCTTTTTAAGGATTAAGCCTGTGATTACATCAAGCTTGATTGATTGATCTTATGATTGCATTGAGCCCATAATTGCATCAAAAGGCCTATGAAATCACAAATCATGCTCAAAATATATATGCTTTCTTTTAACTTATAAAGTATTTACCCGAAGGCTTCATCTTGTAAAGGAATTTTTTACATGGTCTTAGGATTTACTGTTTTGTTATCATGCTCTGAAGCTGTCATAGTACAAAGGCATCATTATTCATGTTCAGCAGACATCATCTCATGACCTAAGATTATATTTACGCTTCATGGCCCTGTACATCATGGCTTAATGATATCATCCTTACCATCTTTAGAAAATCTTCATGGTCCGATGGAAACCTGCATCATGTTTAAGTTTTTACAAACAAGTATTCGAATAATCTCTCTTACTCTAACCCTCTATCTAGTGCATTTAGCTATTACAGGTCTTGAAGACGGAAGCAAACCGTTAATGGAAACAACAACCTTCATTCTCATCTCCAAAATATATTCTTGCTCTTTCAGTGCTATTACCACTCCATTAATACTATATTGATGTCACCCAAAACCACACCTCAATTAAGAAGTGTAAAGAAGACATCGTCAAAATATAGAACTTGATAGAAGGTTGGGGTGGATCATACAGGAAATGTGGTGGAAATAAGTCTACTAGAACTTTTATGTCATTTATAGTTACTATTTACAAGAGAAAAAATACATAAAATAATAGGACGTTTAATTCAAACTTTATAGTTCAAGACAAATTGAAAAACGAAGATTTTTTAAGGGATGTGATAAATAACGGTGATTTACTAGGACTCTTTCCCCATGATGTATTAACTCCTAGGTGTTTGGTACTAGTGTTCTATCTCAGTGCTATGCATGTAAAATCTAATAGGCTAACTTTATCTAAACACCGTCAAGCCCTATTAGGTTTCTTTATACTAATATCTGCCAGGTCTTATAGTATGTCCATACTAACATATGTTCTTGATCTCAGATTTAACTATCACTGCTAGGTCTCAAGTTAATTAGATGGATCCTCCAAATATTCACTGCAGTTTCTTTTCCTAATCTCTACCCTCCCCCCCCCCACCAAAGCAAGTAAAAAATACAGGAAGTTCTTAATATTAGCCACCACAAGAATACATTTGAACCCGAAGAAACCTACAATACATGCATTCACACCGTCCAATAAACACTTATGTATCTTAACCTATTTGGCTAATTTTTCATGGTTTCCAAAATCCTAGTTGTAGTATATAGCTAGTCATGTTTGCAATAAAAATATCAAGATTCAAAGAAGAAATCATAATAAGAACTCTTACAATAATTGAGTAACTCAAAAAATAAATAAATAAAAGAGAAGAAAAAATACACTATTTATTTTTGACTTCCACGACAGCTCTCTAAAAATTCAATGTGCCAATATTTTTCTAAAAATTCAGTGTTCAATGTTCTTCCCAAAAATTCAATGTTTTATGTTGTATAAAAATTCAATGTTTATGGGATATTTATAGGTGTAAAAAAATTTCTAAATAAAATAATTGAGTTCAAAATAGACTATGAAAAATAAATTTGAAGCAAACCTAATCCCAACCGGATAAGTATTGATGTGGCGATGGAGTATTCAGCTGCCTTAAGTTGTATATTGCAATTGTTGCAAAGGTCACTTTATATTATTATATTCGATTAATTCTATTAAGCTGTCTGATTTTCTTCTATAATCTTCTCATATTTAATTCATTTTTGCTCCACATTGCTCCATTTTCGAACCATTAAATCCTACACATAAAAATATCATTATAAAAATAATTCATAAAATAAATCTTAAAAATACAAATAAAAGTACTAAATGTGAGGTAAATAATGATTAAAATATGTATTTTTTTACCTTACATCACCACCTCCCACTTACACTTTTGTTCATCCTCGAGCAAACATTAAAGATCAACTCACTAAATCACGCTAGGAATGCCACCACTTTATTTGATACAAACAATTAGAGCATATAGAAATTCCCAACATCAAGTACACTTTCTGATCATTATGTAAGAAATACAAACAAACAAACCTCTAATCTCCTAACCTCAAAAACGGACTCTAACTTATCAAATTTAATCTCTCTCACCTAATCTTTTAAAAAAAAGTAAATAAAATCACCTATCTATCATGAAACAAATGTCCTCACAAGAAAAATAGTTCACACACTCAATCTAAAAGATTGCATATAAATTAAAGACCTAGCATCAAATTACAACTCTCGCACTCACAAAAGAATTCACACTTATGCCCAAAGAACCATAGACTACCACATTATGTACATCTCCACTAATTAAGCATGCTCAAATAAAATTAAATAGGAATTTAATGGATCGTAATGTTGAATAGGAGACAGGTAGGAAAACTATATAATAGTGACTTACACTTCTCTAAGCACTTTGTACTTCTTTTTTTTTCTCTTTCACCCATTGTTTTATTCTCTTTATTTTTTTATCCCTCTTTTCAGAAATTATTTTACTAGTATATCTCATCAAATCAAGAATGTTTCAAGCATGTTTTTTTTTTCAAACAATTTTTCATCTCTTCTTTTTTATTTTTTTTCACGTCACATTCTTTTAAAGACGTCCATTTCGGACAAGTAACTTTCATTAGTCATCTTTTAGACTTGATCATCCTTTTTCTTTAGATTTAATAATTATATCATAGTCTGTGCTACAATGTTTAAGGAAGCAAGATAACAAAATTAGGGATTCAACAAAAGGATCAAGGCAATAATATGGCTAACCAACGAAAGGCTACGGGCTCAAAGGGGCTAACTAGTGATAAAAATATTTGAAAAGGCTAAAATTCAATAGTCATATCAAAGAAAGCCTCGTATCATATTCTATAAGAGCAACACTTTT
>JBDJHY010330890.1:18370-29561 GCA_039654485.1 Withania somnifera | reverse complement strand
ATATACATACTAACGATTTGTTATATTTTAAGGTTGTACATACCCTTACCATTATATTTTAGGATTATAATACCCTTAACCCAAATGGAAAGATAGGCGACATCATCTCAACTATTTATCAAATTTTATTTTATTTTTTTTTTCCAAATTTAAAAAATCCATCGAACTAAACCCATTTGTTAAAAAACTAAAAACCCACCTGCTAGATCCCATTAAAAATAATTAAGGGTGATTGTTTCCACCATAACCCCTTATCATTCATTCTTCTACCTCACTCATATTATCTTAACAAGCTATACAGTAGAATATTTTTGACAAGTCGTGTGGTTAATTTGCAGTTCAAAGGGTTACTTTGAGTTGGTGGATGTTTAGCAGCAATAGTCTTGTGAACCTAGAAAGTTAAGTTTTTTGGCTCTACGTGGATCTATAAACTAAAGTAATTTGAGTAGATACTAGTAGAATATCAGGGAAAGAGCAGTTATATGATACTTGATAGTATTTCTTTAGATACATGATCTCTTAGAAAGAGCACCTAAACTGGATATAAATACAAGATTGAAATAATTTTAAAAGGAAACAGAAGGCTATCACATCCGGCTGAATACTCATTTGATTATTGCCTCCCCTTTTCATCTCATTAAGATAGTTCATTTATATTTGTCATTTCCGTTTAATTAGTTTCCAAGTATTCAGAGAAACTAAGCAGGAACATGACCAACAACGAATTTTGGTGGAAATAATCACAGTTCAATTGCTTTTAATCAGGTCTAGCAGTTGGATTTTTAATTTCAAGTAATAAAAGAAAAATGAGTATAGTTGAGTGGTTTTTTTTTTTTTTTTAATTTTTGATAAATAAATAAATAAAATTGGGTTAATTGTCAAGATGATGCCACTTGTCTGTTCATATGTGTTAAGAGTGTATATGACCCTAAAGTATAACGGTGAGGATATGTACAACATTAAAGTATAACAAAGGGTATATACATATAACTTTTGAAAGTTCAGAATTATATTTTTCCTTTTTTCCGTTTTTTATTGAGGACTCATATACGCAACTAGATGTATATTATTGATATACGTTTATGAGTATAATAATATTTATTATTAATTATACCAATAATATTTGGAGTATAATAATGTTTATTACCAATTATACTGTTAATATTACAAATATAATAATATATACGATTAATCAAAACAATAGTATTTTGAGTATGATAATGTAATTACTAATCACACTAGTAATATTATTTCAAAACTAGAGTGTGTGAGAAAAAAGTGATAGTTTTTTAATAGAGAAAAGGAGATAATTGTTTTTTAAAACAAGGAGAGTCAACAATCTATATCTATCTATTTCATGACCCAAAGAGGTTATGAGTGGCACCCATACTAATCCTCTCGGTGGGAGAACCAAAACTCAAACCCACATCCACTGAGTGTTTAATTAACAATCACAGATAGATATAAGAAAATCTCAAATACCTTGGATAAATAAAATAAAATAAACTTCAAAACACCTATATATTACACTGCCAAAATTTAAAAGTTGTCATCCACGAACATAGTCACAAACTAGGAATATCGAATATATAACAATAAAATGTTCAAGTCTGAGAGAAAAGATAAGGAGACTCTGAAAGATCTATGAATACCTGAATGGATGAAGCTCACCCTTGGATTAAAGATCAACAGCCGTAGCTAGATAAAAGGTTGATTCCAAGCCTCTTGAACACCATCTGCACTCAACAAAAGAAGAGTACATATAATATCAGTATAAATGCACACGTACTGATAGGCATCATCGACCAACCAAAATTAAAAATAAGCATACATTAAAGAACAACAAGTAATCAGTCAACAACACATATCAAGTAAATCAGGAAGTTAAGAGTCTCAAGTAATCACATTATCAGTCTTAAGATCAATACCAAGTAGGGAATACAAGTTATTGTAGTCTCAATAAATCAACCAAGTGAACTTAATTCACTCTCAATCTTTTATTTATAACTTTTTATTAGACTTTATTGTCATCACAACTTTTCATCAATTTTGTTATTTCAAAATCCATTATTAGTATAGACACACATGCTAAGAGACTTATTTTTTCCATCTTATCATAAACTCTATGAAATGTACTACGGTACATGTACCTTGCTGACTATATATAACAAAACACACACATACACAGGCACACACACGAATGCGCGCACACACACATATATATATATAATAAAATTATCAGCGCAACACGCGATTCAAAATCGATTTTGTATATGTATTGGCGTGACACCTGATCCAATATAACTTGATACATATATAAGTATTGTATCGGCACGGTACACATTCCATAATAATCAAACCATTCATCTTTCATCTTCACTTATCATTCTCTAAGCTAATTTTAGGAGTCGTATTACTTCACGACCTCTTCTAAACTTGCATTTCATTATCAAGCCAATCAATATCGTCAACAACACAATCACAAGTATGTCCGAAGCCCAATCACAAGTTATAAACTAAGGCATACAAGGCACTAAATAGGAGTTTAAACTACCATTATACCATAACATACCTCAAGTAGTCGATCTTGACTTCACAAGCTAGGAACCATTGCCTTCATTTTATAAAACTTTCTCCTTTTCAAGTTAGCAATAACTAATACCATAATCAACCACTCATGCAAGAAAATAAGATTTAGAGATTTCAACCCCTTTAATTCTAACCATTTTTCATAGCCCTAGGCTCAACTAAGGGGGTTTCAATCATATTTCACTCTAACTCTTCATTACTCAATTTTTTCAAGGCACAATTCTATGTTAAAATATATAATTCAACATCTTAGAATCAATTCTTAGTGATATCTTATTACCCTATATCATTCTCATTAATTTTCAAAACCTAGGGCTCCAACCCATGATTTTCTTCCAAGATCAATTATTATGATTTCTAAGATAAGAAGAATCATTATATTTTTTAGGAAATTAGGTGGAGGTGGGTGAGGGTCTAAATTTATCAAAAAAAGACCACTATGGAACTTGCAATATCACCCTTGAATCATTCTAAGACTCTATACTTGAGTTTATGTGAAATAAAACTAGAAAGCCTATCATCGCTGTAGAAGCCCGTTTCCTGCTACAACGACCACTAGCCAAAAATTGAACCACTGCCATAGCAATCTCCTTGAACACTATGGAGGTCCCACTATGAAGGTGGGGGTACCACTATGATATTCATTAGAAGTGAGAACCCTTTAAAATTGAGACTCTCCTCAAACACACAATAAAATTCAAGTTTACGGAAAAAACAATTCAAGCCTAATGAGGAGACCCCTATAACTAAAGTTCTAGAAAGCCAAGTCTCATTCTATAAGATGTTATAGAAAGACACATTTGTCTACTATCTAGATAAACTTGAATCGATCTAACCTAGACCACAAATGTTCACAAGGCTCACATGACTATAATTTAGCCAAGATTACCCACCCTGAGCTTTTTCTAACTCTTAACTTAAGGGTCTTTCTACCAGGAATTTAGGCCATAAAATACAACATAAAAACGGGACGGGTCATTACAAATGATACTAATTTATCCACCATACTTCCCTAAACAATGAAAATAAAAACAAGGGCAATAAAGTTACTAGACTTGACAAAAAGATGAGGATACTTGTCGCATATATCAGTCTCAGTCTTCCAAGAGGCATCCTCAATAAGATAGTTCCTTGATTGTACTTTTACCAATACCCAAAAAGGTGCAGACGGTCATTGAAAATATAATTACCCAACTAAACTTCGGGGCCAAATCCATAAAAAACTAATTGCTATGTCACTAAAGGTGTTAGGAGTCACTGCAAATTGTATCTATGGTTTTAAGTAACAGAAAATTAAATGGGGAAAATTGTAAGAAAATGTAAATGATTATCAATCTTGGAAAATGTTTTTACCAAACAAGAAGTCTTTCTTAAAATTACTTAATGAAAAAAATAAGTCTTAGGGTTGTGCAACATTTAGGGTTAAGCATACATGGTAATGAATTCGATTGTTAACTCATAACTTACCAAGTTGGTAAACTAGGTTATTTCTACTATTACTTCACTTTTAGTAAAGTAATATACTTTAGCACATAGAGTTCTTATTCATCACAAATTATTCTTTCACTTTGACCTACCTTACATTTCAACTAGTCATTTTTATTTCTAAAATTAACTATTAGACATCTATCCCACTATTTACTTAGCTGACAATCATATAGAGTGAGATACCTGGATTATGAACCAAATTGCTGTCAATTTCATTTCCCCATTGTCTAACACTATATTTAAAGACATATGAGAAACTAAGAAATGTTAGAGTCTGCAACCTCTAACTAACCACAAAATATAGGAATTAAATTTAACCCACACTAGCAACTTCCTACAATTAGTGATCTATCATTACATATATATTCAAATTCACCAAATTGCTACACGCCCCCAAGCCAATAAAATTAGCTACTCATCAAATGTAGAGAAATGATAGATATATTACCATGAAAACTACCATGAACTCTTTGGTCTTCCATTATGAAGTTTCACCAATTGGATTACAAGATTTGAATGTTCAAAAATGAGTAAAACCTCAAACCCTAGCTTGTCAGTATGAGTAATAAGAGAGAAAAACTTCAGTGTAATATAGCATGCTAAAAATGTGAGTTCTGGCCTTTTATATTTGACCTAACCTAAGACAAACATTAATTCAAAATTTCCTCAGAGCATAATCGGCATAGTAATTTATATCACCTAACAAGTTGGCAATGCGTTGATATCACAACTTGTATTGCCGAACAGATCAGCGATGCTCGGATTTTACATTTTCTTTTCTTAATCGCGAAGTGATCATGTTCCAACTTATAGATTTGGAAATGTATCATTTTATCATTGATAGCAGAATTTCCAGCTAGCCTTGCTAAATTGTTGCTTATTTTCATCACTTTTTGTTAATCCTAGCAATGCATGATTGGATCGCCGAAACGAACGGCGAGTCACGGACTTGTCATTCCACATTATGGAATTTTTACCCCTTTTTTATTATTCACCGCCATTCAGGATGATGTATATTTAGATTCTGAGACTCACTAATTTAATTCACGACCACTCTTATATTGTTGGCAACTCGCAAAAAGTACATACTGCAACTTTGACCTCTTTTTTTCTCCATTGTTTGCCCTCTTTTGCATTTTTCATCATTTAATAGCTATTGATTGCATCCCTTCTGAAATGATACAAAAAACAAGTAAGAATATAATAAAAAAAGAATTGAGCACATTAGTTCCTACCGAAAGTTAGGCTTAATAAGAGGTAATATACCGGATCATCAACACCCCTAACTTAAACTTTGTTCATCCTCTAGCAAATAAAAAACAACCAGCCATACACAAAGACTACAATGGGTACTATCAGGCAATCTCAGAACAAGCATCAAACACTTGAACATCAATCCGCCTACATGAAACTTACCAATGCTGTTCACTTTAGCACTTATGCCCTGAATAACAAAGTTCGATCATTGACTAGATGCGTCCTTAAAAAGTGATTGTGGTTATAGAGAGAAAGTATACGAATCAGATAGTATGATGCATTTAAATGACATGCCCTCACAACAGAGAAGTCCTTTTCACACAATGGCAATATTACCACATAAGGGATCAATGAGGCAAGCATTCACTCTCACAAAGATGATTTTGTACCAAAAGACAACACCATGGGCTTGAACTTAGGTTCTACCTTAACACTTGGAGTTTGATTGTATTAGAGATCACTAAGGTCTTCATTAGGTTTATAATAGGGAGAGCAGGTTAGGTAGGATTACTTTATGTCCAAAGAGACTCTACTAACTCGAAGCACTAAGTTTGACCTACTCTTTTCCTTAGAACCTAGATTGTTCAACTTTGCTCCTACCCGATAACCTTTTTTGTCTTGTATTTTGTTCCCTACCCTTATCTATAGGTATATTCAGAGTAGCTCAGTTATCAAACTGTCACGACCCAAATTAGGGTATACAAGCCTATAACTATAGATTGGAGCTACAATAAATGGGCCATAAACTCTCATAGTTAACTAATTAAGTAATCACATAGTTGAATAAATACAACAACGGAAGCAAAAGGTAATATATATAACCTAAATTCCAAAATCAGGTGTCAGTGGCACATCGAACTACTAAACAAAGTAACCAAAACATAAATATATACAAATATAGACCATACAAAATAAACTACACAAGGCCTGCAATGAACATAATAAAGCAAGCTAACAGCATGGGAGCCACGATAAGCTCTAGCGCTCACCATAGTCTTAGTGAAATCAACAATATCTACCCAGTACGATCTCGACATATCCAATAACCCCTACTGGTATTTGCACCATAAAAATGGTACAGAAGTGTAACATGAGTACCAACATAGGTACCCAGTAGGCATCATAGGCTGACTGGGCTAAAATAAAATATATGTAAGGAAATGGCGAGGAAAGTAAATCAGGTTAATAACAGTAGGAAAACTGTCCTAAAACTAGCTACTGGCACAAAAATAGGTGATAAGGACCTAATGATAACTACCCCAAAAAGGAACAAAATATAGGAACTAGGCCATAAACCCAACACAATAGTCGCATAAGGAAAATAACTAACTACCTCAAAGAATCAGAGTCAAATCAAAAGGAGCATACCTGCTCTAGCTAAGTACCAATTCCAATACAATCGTAATCGAACCGCGAGTCAAACATGTGCAAATGTAAGGTCAACTAAGAAAAGAATAGGAAATAAACACACAAAAAACCTACCTAAAGCTCCATCTCGTCGGCAGGCACACACAACACAACAAAACCTACTGTGACGCCTCCCTTGAGCCTTGTGGGAACAAACATCGCAAGAATGAATGCATAGGGGTGCTAAAAAGTAAATATGAATGGTGCCATATCGTACTAGGGGTCTCTTCCCTACTAGTGCCAACCTAAAGGTCTATGCCTTGGAGGACCACACCTCTAACTCAAATGCAGGGTCTGTGCCCTAATAGTGACAATCTCAGGGTCAATTCCCCTGAGACTTGCACCTTTAACTTAAATGCATGGTCTGTTCCTTAATAGTGCTAATATAAGGCTCTATGCCCTGGAGGAGCGCGCCTCTAACTCAAATGTAGGATCTGTGCCTCAATAGTGATAATCTCAGGGTGTATGCCCTGGAGGAGCGCGCCTCTAACTCAACTACGGGGTCTATGCCTCAATAATTCCAATCTCATGGTCTGCTCCGGAGGATCGCGCCTCTTACTGAAATGCGGGGTATGTGATCTAATAGTGCCAATAGTACCACAAAGTGCCGGTAGTGCCTAAAAGGTCCCCTGTGATGGTTTACAATTCGTACTTTGTAATATTTTTTTAATATCTCTATACCACTCAGTAGTCGTGGCATACATATACGTATAAGTAGTAAAACCTTATTTCTCACGATCATTAGGCCAGGAAAACTACTAGTTCTAATTGTCTTAGAATAACACCTCCACCTTAGCCCCAGGCATCATCCATACTCGTTCGACAAAAAATAGGAATGTAAAATGCATGATCGTGGTGCAACAATAATAATAATAACAACAATAAGAAGGGAGTAACCGGAAACTAGGATTAGCCTAATTCCACCAGCTAAGAACTCAACTCACATTGCTCATAATAAGGGCTCAATCTTAGCCAAATAGTCCAAGGCCACTGCGGCAAGACCAAGGCAATCACATAAATCCCCACATCTTTTACGCCCCTCCACGGGCCAATGAAAACAAGTAAGGAATGAGTGATTAATTAAAATAGCCTGTTCAATATAACATCCCCTACACTGCTAGCAACACCAATAAGTACCATACAATAGCCCAGTCTATAGGAAAAGTAAATCTAGCGTACCTTGGTGCCAGTACGAATCCTCAAAATGCATGCAATGCAGGCCCAAAACTATCAAATTATAATTCTAGGGATTAAAATATAAAGAATAGACCATATTGCAATTTGCAAATCGGGTAGGAATATGGGCCCATGTGCCCTATAATCCGTTAAAATAAAATAAAACCATCTGGACGGAGTCCTCAGCTCATGGAATACATGGTTTGAATTTGAGCTCAATCTGACCACTGTATGGTCCTAAGTTGGCCAAATAAGTATTATGGAAAACCATAAAACATTGTAGAACTCAAAAGGGGAAAAAAGGAGGAATTGACCTTAACAATGCGATAAAATGTTCACTCACAATCCTCCCAATCATGCACAAACAATCCCCCAAAGATTCCACAAGAATATCACCACAAAGGACCAAGAACTAAGAGAGAAATCTGGAATTTTGAAGTTGAAAAATAGTTTCAACTGCTGGAACTGCCTATTTATAAACACTAGATGCCTTCATCACGATCACATCCAAGTGGCACGTAATTGCGACGTGGAAGGTTTAAACACTATGCGCTCGCAGAGACATGCATCACACTGAACATTTTTCCTGAGGGGTAAGATCGCGACCCAACAAACCTCGATTGTGATACATTGGAATCCAGGCCTACGTAATAGTGACCTAAATCTATGTAATTGCGTAGAGGGTACTAAACTACAACTTTTGATAGGAAAACCTCCAATTTTCTACAACAATCAAGAAGTCCTAATAAAGGCTCAAAATGGAACCAGACATGGATTTCAACAAACCAAATATGCACATAGCATGGAAACAACATTCTGGATCCAACAGAATCCTCGAAACGGCCAACCGAGGTCATTTGAAGGAAAAAACCCTAGAACCAAGAGATAACCACAATATCAACCTTCACAACCATACTCAAAACAAGCCCATACACCTTCTAAAGAAAACCAAAGACTAAACTTGCCCAAAATCGCTATTTTAGAGCTGATAGAGTAGTCAAAATTCTGATCCAACGCTCCGATGCACCCAATGAACCTTCACTACCGAAAAATCTTTGGACCTGAGCTGCCTTACATCCCTTTCTATAATAGCCTCTGGCTCCTCAATATACGCTAAGCTATCATCATCTGCATAGACTCTCAGCGGAGCTCATGGGATGGGCGACACATACTGATGAAGTATCAATGCATGGAATACCAGATGGAATGTAGCTAACTTTGGGGGTAAGACAAGCCTTCAAGAAACATTCCTAACTCTCTGTAAGATCTCATACTACCCAATAAACCTGGGTCTAAGATTTTCCATCTACCAAACCTCATAACACCCTTCTTGGGAGACATTCGAAGGAAGACCAAATCCCAAATACTAAACTCAAGGGGTCGAAGCCTATGATTTGCATAGGACTTCTGCCTACTCTGCGTGTCCCCAAGCCTCTGATAAATAAGTTTGACCCAGTCCACAGTATCATGAACCCATTCAGAACTTTAAGGTCGAATATCTCTGCTACAAACTAACCAACGGGTGATCTACAATGCCTAACTTACAAAGCCTCAAAAGGCTCCTTCTGGATACTGGAGTGGTAGTTATTATTATTTGAAAACTCTGCCAAGGCCATATGCCTATACCAACTACCTCCAAAATAAAAAACACAAGCACACAACAAATCCTAAAGAACTAGAATAGTCCTGTCGGACTGCCCAAGGTCTGTGAGTAAAAAGTTGTACTCAAATCAACCTCAGTACCTAACTCCCTCTGAATCGGCCTCCAAATCTGCAAGGAAAACTACATGGCTCGATCGGATATAATTGATACTTGCACTCCATGAGCCTAACCACCTCATAGACATACAATGCGAATAATCTTTCCATACCCCAAGTCAATTCATTGGTAGGAAATGAGCTGATTTGGTAAATCGATCCACAATAACCCAAATGCAATAATTTTCCACCAATAGTGCTTCTTCAAATTATGGTACATCCTTTCGATACCCGGATGAATAGAGTACTTAGAGTAGTGAGCCTCTCACAACAAAGTCTAAATTAGATCGCCAACTCTCAGAACGACTAGGTGACCATGAACCTACAACATACCCTTAGAGTCTAATGTAGCCCAACTGAAATCACCCAAAAGGACTCTCTCTCTTATCTAAAACAAGTGAGGATTCTTATACTGGAAGTGCTGAATCTAGTCAAACAAAGAGAATCTAGTCTTAATGTAGGCAATAACCTCTCTGGAACTGAAAGATCTAACCTAAAAAATATGTTGGAAAGGACCAAATGTCCCAAGCCAATGACCACTCAAAAATAGAAATAGAAGGCAAGCCTCCATACTCACTACCTTCCCGATCAAGGCATCAACAACCATATTAGCCTTATTGAATGATAAAGAATGTTTAAATCATAGTCCTTTAGAGCTCAACCCACCTTCGCTGTCTCAAGTTAAGCTCTCTCTGAATCAATATATACTGTAAACTATGGTAGTTAGTGTAAATCTCATAATTTATCCCATATAGGTAGTACCAAAGCACAAAAACTACCGCCCCCAATTCCAAGTCATGGGCAGGGTAGTTCCACTCGTGATTCTTTAGTTGCTTTGATACGTATGTATAACACAACCCTACTACATCATAACACAACCTAGACCAACACCGAAGAATCACAATATACTATATACGTCTGATCCTCCACTGGCAATACAAGAACCGAGCGATAATCAGTAACTCCTTTACCCTTAAAAAGCTAGACTCACACTCAACTGACCACTGGCAGGGCACATCCTTGTATGTCAATCTAGACAAAAGGGATACAATAAAAGAGAAACCCTAAAAAAATCAATAATAATACCCACCTAAACCAAGAAAACTATTGATCTCTGTGATAGTTGTAGGGTGAGGCCAATCACATACTGGGGAAACCTTAGACGGATAAACACTAATGCCGGCATGTGACACCATGTGGCTTAGAAATGAAATAACTCTAACCAAAACTCACACTTCAAGAACTTAGTGTAGAGCCGCTCAGTTCTCAAATCCTGTAAAACAACCCTCAGGTGCTCCTTGTGCTCCACTCGACTTTATGAATAAACTAATATATCATCTATCGATACAATCACGAAAGAGTCCAAATGAGGCCTAAACACGCAAGTCATCAAGTTCATAAAGTCTACTGAATTAGTCATCCCAAATGACATCACCAAGAACTCTTAATGCCCATACCTCATTGGAAAAACTCTCTTCGGGACATCCTCATCCTGAATCCTCAACTGATGATGATG